>SRPY01000400.1:0-29618 GCA_018360145.1 Claviceps africana | reverse complement strand
GTTAATAATTTAAACTTAATAAAATAATAATAAAGTTAAAGTACTTTTTTTTTAAAGTAAAAGTTTAAGTTTTATTTAATTATAATAAAGTATTAACTTAAGTGTTAATAAACTATTAAGGTTTATTTTTAAAGCTATTGCTTTTTTTAATTTAATTTTAATATTTTAAATATAAAAAATATAGTAAAGTTTAGTAAAAGCTAAGTTAAAAGTAGTATATAATTAATATAAGGTTATTTTCTATATTAAATACTATATTAAAGGTAGGTTACTATTAAAGTATAAGTTATTTAGATTTTGTTGAAAATAACAGCTATTTTCAGGAGACCTTATCCACTATAAGGACTTTCAACAGGCCTTATAACGACCCCAACCCTGACCCCTATAGAGACCTTTATAGGGGGTCTTTGGGTTAAAAGCCAGCGGCGGTGCGCGCAACATACATACACGCGCGCGTAGCAAGCGTAAAAATAGATATTCTAGCTAAGAGCTTATAGCTATAAGCGCCCCACTTTTCTAGCCTTTTCGCCCTTAATTACACGCTTTAATAGCTAATATACACTTAATTAGAAAGCTAATAAACTATTAGCCTTAGTAATTGATTTTTATAGTAATAAAGTATACTAGCTAAATTTTAATTAAAGATTTAAGCTACGCTACTTAGTAGCTATAAAGCCTTAAGTTATATAACCTATAAGCTACTTTAAAGAAGGAAATAAAAGGTCTTTAAAATTAATTTATATAAGGACTAAGGGTTATAAAAAGGAAATGTAAAGAGTTTTATTATTACTAAAGTAAAGGGAATTTTTCTATATAAGTTTCCTAATTTTTAGATTTTTAAAATTTTTTTATATATAGATTTTTATTAAATAAATTTTTAGTGTATATATTAATAAGTTAATTATATAGCTATAAGTCTATTTTTTTATTTTCCTATATAAATAAATTTTATAAAAAATAAAAAGTAGCTTATAAGCCTTTACTAGCTATATAAATCTACTAATAGGCTTAGTAAGTATATAAAAAAAAACACTTATCTTTTTATAGCTACCTATAACTATATAAACTATTAATTTTAAACCTACTATCTATAATATTAAATAAATTAAATAAAATCTAAGAAAATTCACTTATATTTTATAAGCTAAAATTTAATGTATTTTATATACTAAAAAGCGTATATTAAGCTTTTAATATAGGAATAAGGCCTATAGTAGCTACTATAGTGCTATAGAGACCTTTTAACCGCTAGTTTACTAAGCCTTACTACCTTAGTATTTTAAAGGGTAAAAGCCTTTATAAACTCCTTATTTCTAATAGATTATAAGCTTAAAAGCACTTTTTAAGTACTAAAAAATTCACTAAATTTTATAGAATAATAAGAAAATTCACTAGAAATTATTTAAATTTTCTATATTAAAGTATAGACCTAAAGAAAGACTTAGAAGCTATTATTCCTTCTATAAAAATAGAATAAATTCGCTAAAAGAAGTCTCCCTTTCTATAAAATAAAGAGAAATATAGTATAAAAGAAATTCTACTTCTATAAGAATAAAATCTATAAATTATAGAAGTATTCCTACTTCTATAAAAAATTATAGAAGTATTCTTTCTTTTATAATAAGAAAAGAAATAGAAAATTCCTATTTCTATAAAAAGAGCATAGAGAGCTTTTATAGGCATTTTTTCTGTAAATTCCTACTTTATAGAGCTTTCCTTCCTTTATAATTTAGCGGCTATAGACTTAATAAACTTAGGACCCTAGGCTAAGAGCTAAAAGCAGGTTTAGGTTAATTTTATAAATCAGCAAATTGCTGCCTAAAATAATAATATCTTTAATATTCTACAAAAATTAGAAGATTTAGCTATAACTATAGCTAATAACCTAGTAAATAAGCTAGCAAATACACTATTAGAAGATCTTAATTTTAATAGAAGTGTAAGCTAAAATAAGGCTTCTAATATATTAAATTTCTATAATAACTCTATTATTAAGGAATTTAATAAGAGGGTTTATAGCTTCTTAAAGGCTGTAAGGCTAAAGGGGCTGGAAAACTATAATTAATAGAAATAAGCCCTAGCAATTTAATTTAGAGCTTTAGGAATGCTTAATTTTCTAGATAATTTTAAGGGATTTTCTAGTAATTTAAGTAATTCTAACTAAGCTATTATTCTTATGCTTTTAAAAGATAGCTATTTTAAGGGCCCTTAAGCTGCTATAATTTAGTAATAAGACCTAGCAGAAGCCTTTAGCCTTTTAAAAAAGTAGTATTCTTAAAGTGTTAAAATACAATGTAGCTCCCTATATTCCTAATTCTATAGCCTAAATTTCTAAGGCTTTAAAGGATCCTTAAAGGTATTTAATACTTTATTTAATAATTTACTAGCTAAACTAGCAATTTTTAGCGTTTCTATAGAACCTATAAATTAAGTAAACTAATATTTATAAGTATTAAAATCTACTTTTCTTTAGTAGGTAGAAAGGCAACGATTTGTTATAAGGACTAATAGAGCCCTAAGGATCCCTATAGGGGCACTAAATTTGTAATTTTTAATAGCAGATCTACTAGAAGAGTAGCGAGATAAAAGCTCTACTATAGCTAAAGCTCTAAATTATAGAGCTACAAGCTCTAAGGAATCTATATATAGGGGCTTTAAAGAAAATAAAACCCCTAATTCTTATAATAAAAATAAAAATAATAAGAAGAATAACCCCTAAGAAAATAAAGGAAATTCTAACTCCTTTTTTAATAAAAAGAAAGGCAAAACCTAGCCTAAGAAATCCTCTAAAAAGGCTAAGGATAAGGTATAGGAGGGTATATTTATACTAGGTAATTTTAACTTTATTAATAGCTCTTTAGAGCTTTTTAATAGACCTAATAGCCTTAGTGCTAGCAGCAAATCCACTGATTTTAGTGATTTTAGCAGTATTGCTAGCACTAAAAAAGACTTAAAGAATAAAAAACCCTCTAAGGCCTTTAATTTTAATTATAAAGTAATAAAGAATTCTTTTCTTTATAATACAGGCTCTACAGTATATTTAATTAATTTTAAAGAGCACTTTATAAGCTATATTCCTTATAAAAAGGGGGAAGCTAAGCCTATTTTTACTAGTGGGGGACTTATATATCCTAAAGGATATAGAAAAGCTAAATTCCTAGTGCTTTACTAGTAAAATCCTAATAAATATAGGCCTTTAATTCTTTAAAATACACTATATTTTCTAGGTTTAAATATAAATATAGTTAATAAATCAAAACACTATTTAGCAGAAGGATATATAAGTAAAAATGCTCTATATCTAGCTAATAAGTATTATATTAAGCTTTTAAATATTAAGAAATATAGTTTTTTCTTTAAAATAAAAGACCTATATACACCCCTTTTAAAATCACTTAGTAGCTCTTATAGCCACTATAATAGTCATTTTAACTATCAGGCTTTTAGCTACCCTATAGAGGTTAAAATCCCTCTTTAAAAGCCTTTATAGGCTAAGGAAGCCGTTAAAATTAAAGAATTAGGGGATTCTAACCTAGAACCCTTTAATACTATAGCCCCTTCTTCCCTAATGCCTATAGCCCTAAGCTAGGTTCCTAATTCCCTTAATTTAGCACCTAATTCCCTTAAATTAAGGCCTAATTCTTAAGGGGTATAATAGGCTTTAGCGAACCCTCTTACTATATTTTTAAAGGCTTTAAAAGACCTAAAAATAATAAAAGGTCTTTTAAAGCCCTTAGGACTGTAAGCGCCCTAATAAGAGGCCTGTAGACCCTTTAATAAAGCCTAGTAAAGAGCTATAAAAAAAAGCTTTATAAGGCCTAAAAGGTTAAGCTTAGGCGCTAAAAGTTAACCTTTAAAGCCTAATTTATACTAAAAATTACTAAAACTAACTGGAATCTAATATATCTAGCTAAGGTATTTAAAGATTAACCTTTTAAAGAAAACAAGCTTATTAGCTAAGGGAATACCGGATTTTACTAGTATTTAAAATAAGGATTTTAACTGCCTAACCTATATTTAAACTAAGGCAGTTAGAAGACCTAGTAAAAATTTAATTCCTAACCCTTTTAAAGCTTTAAACAAGCTAAAGGGGGATACAATAAAAATCAGCCCTACCCTTTATAATAAACAGTAAATTTACCTATTTTTAATAGACTAAAAAACTAGATTTAAGTAGGCTTTATAAATGCTTAATAAAGAGGGACCTACTGTATTTTTAGCTATTAAAAGCTTCTTTAAAGCCCTAAAAAATGAGTTTAGTACTTACCCTAAATATCTACATTTTAATAGAGGTAAAGAAATTAATTCTACTTTATAGAGCTAGCTAGCTAAAAAGGGGATAAAATTTATAACCTTTTCCTTTTATATTTATAAATAAAATAGATTAGCTAAGCGTTTTATCTGTGTTATTTTAAATAGATTATAGGCTACCCTATACTGGTTTAGTTTACCGTTATTTTTATAGAATTTCATCCTTTTTTTAGTTATAAATTCTATAAATTTATTAGCAAATTTAACTAAACTAACGTACCCGGCACAATTATTAGCTAATAACTTTAATAGGCCCTTTATACTTAATTATAGCTCTTTTAAAGCTATAGGCTCTTATTATAAAGTTTTAATTCCTTTAAAAAAAAGACCTAAAGCTTAAAAGCTAGCCTTTAAAATAGTGCTTAATAGGCTACTTACTATAGTAGGTTCTAAGACCTATATAATATATATTCCCTCTAAAAGGCTTATAATAAAAACTAGCTTTTTTAGAATTATAGAACCTATAGGCCCTATTTCTAGCGGCCTCTTTAGGCTTTCTATAGGGAATAATAGCTCTTTAAAGGGGGATTTCCCTAATAAAAATGCCCTAAAACCCCCTATAATTATAGAGGGGGCTAAGGTAAATTTAGAACCCTTTAATTCTTTAATAGAGAATAATTCTTTAAAGAGGGAAACATAACTAAATAAAGTTATTCTTAGTAATAAGGATTACCCTATTCTTTATAATTAAATAGTTAGAAATAAGCTTAGCTAAGCCTCTAGTTTTAGGGATTAAAATTTACTAAATTTAACGCAATTTAAGCCCGAAAAAATCGATTTAAATTTAGATAAAATAGATATTAATATAGAGGCTTTTATACGTTAAATCTACTATAAAGTATAACTTAAAGTAAAAGAAAATATACTTAAAAGTAAGCTTAAAACCTAGAAGTAAGCTTTATATTTATTAAATAAAGTTAAATAGCTTAAAGTGATTTTTAGTAAATTTAAGTAACTTCTAAAGGCTGGAACCTTTAAATTTATAGAGGTAAACTAAGTCTTTAAAGGCTAAAAGGTTTTAAAAAATTACTTAGTATTAAAAATAAAGAGAGATAAAGAAAATAATCCTTTTAAATATAAAGTATAGCTTATTGCTAAAGGATTTATATAAATAGAAGGGTTAGATTATATAGATACCTTTACTGCTACTAATATTCCCCTTAGCTAGTAAATCTTACTAGCCTTAGTAGCTTAAAATAATTAAGAAATAGAGCAAATAGACTTTATTAATGCCTTTTTAAATAGCTACCTTAAAGAGATTATTTATATAATAATTCTAAAGGGCTTTATAGAATTTATTAAGTAAAATCTATACTTAGCTAAATTAGCTAAAAGCTATAGCTATAGGGCTTTTAAAAATTAAATAATTATCCTTAGAAAGACCCTTTATAGCCTAAAGTAAAGCTTTAGGGAGTGGCAGTAAACGCTAATTAAAGTGCTTAAAAGCCTTAGTTTTAGCTCTTTTATATTTAACCCTGCTATATTCTATAATTTAGTAACTAAAATATTTATTATTACTTATATTAATAATTACCTCTTTATAGAGCTAAATTTATAATATATTTAATAGCTTAAAAAGGCCTTATATAAGGCCTACTCTATAGAAAATAGAGGCCCCACTAAATTCTTTTTAGGGGTGTAAATATAGTGTAATTAAAAAAATAAGGTTTTAAAAATACACTAAAAACAGTACATTTAAGAGGCCTTAGTACGCTTTAAGCTAGAAAATTATAAAGCAGTTAAAATCCTAATACAGCTAGGGGTCTTAAAAATACAGCTTACTAAGCCCTTAAAAAGCTAAGAAATTAAAGAATATTAGAGTATAATAGAGACTATTATATACTTAATGCTCTTTACTAAGCTTAATATTGCTTTTACACTATAGTGGCTTTTTGTAGCTCTAGCTATTCCTTATTTAGAATATTTAAATGCTATAAAAAGCTTATTAAAGTACCTCTTTAATACCTAGAACCTTACTATAATTTATAAGGGCCCCCCTATAAATTTAATTAAAAACAACGCTACTAGCTATAGCTTAGTTAGGTTTTACAATAGCGATTTTACTAAAGATAGAAGCTCTTTTAAATCTACCTATATATATTTATTTAAGCTAGCTAGCGGCCCTATAAGTTAAAAGAGTAAAAAAGCTAGTATAATAGCTTTATCCACTATAGAAGCTAAATTAGATGCAATCCACAAGACCTTTAGAGAGCTTTAGTGGCTAGAGGGCATTTTTAAAGAGCTAAAGGCCCCTATAAAGCCCCTTATTTAGATTTTTTATAATAACTAAGGCGCTATAAAGACCGCTTATAATCTAGCACTTTATAGCTGTATTAAGCACACTCTATTAAAATTTTACTATAATTAATAATAAGTCTTAGCTAGGCTAGTAAAAGTAGCTTATTTAAATACTAAGAAAATGCTAGCTAATAGCTTAATAAAGCCTTTAGCTATGCCCCTACACACTATTTTCTTAAAGCTTATAGGGCTTTAATCCCTATAGCAATTTCTATAAATCTTAATACCTAGCTAAAGGCATTAAAACCCTTACAAAAACATTTAAAAAATATAAAATAATTATTAAAATAATTACTAAAATCAACCTTTAACTTTAATAACGATTTTGTTTTATTAGCTATATTTAACTATAGCCTTTTTTTGACTTTTACTAGGAGCCCCGCTTTTTAACTTTTTAAATCAGTTATCCTTTTTCTTAAATGATTTTATTTAGATTTATATGGATTTGTTTTTTAAATTTAATATTTCTCTTTTTGTTTTAGCTCTTAGAATACCTCTTTAAAGGGGGTATTAAAAATAACAGCTATTTTTAAGAGACCTTATCCACTATAAGGACTTTTAATAGGCCTTATAATAACCCTAACCCTAACCTTTATAGAGACCTTTATAGGGGGTCTTTAGGTTAAAAGCCGGCGGCAGTGCGTGTAATACATATATATATGCGCGCAGTAAGCGTAAAAATGGATATTTTAGCTAAGAGCTTATAGCTATAAGCGCCCTACTTTTCTAGCCTTTTTACCTTTAATTACATACTTTAATAGCTAATATACGCTTAATTAAAAAGCTAATAGACTATTAGCCTTAATAATTAATTTTTATAGTAATAAGGTATATTAGCTAAATTTTAATTAAAGATTTAAGCTACGCTACTTAGCGGCTATAAGGCCTTAAATTATATAACCTATAAGCTACTTTAAAGGAGGAAATAAAAGGTCTTTAGAATTAATTTATATAAGGACTAAAGGTTATAAAAAGGAAATATAAAGAGTTTTATTATTATTAAAGTAAGAGGAATTTTTTTATATAAGTTTTTTAATTTTTAGATTTTTAGAATTATTTTATATATAGATTTTTATTAAGTAAATTTTTAATGTATATATTAGTAGGTTAGTTATATAGCTATAAATCTATTTTTTTATTTTCCTATATAAATAAATTTTATAGAAAATAAAAAGTAGCTTATAAGCCCCTACTAGCTATATAAATCCACTAATAAGCTTAGTAGGTATATAAAAAAGAACACTTATCTCCTTATAGCTGCCTATAACTATATAGACTGTTAATTAAACCTGCCACCTATAATATTAAATAAATTAAATAAAATCTAAGAAAATTTACTTACATTTTATAAGCTAGAATTTAGCGTATTTTATATACTAAAAAGCGTGCATTAAGCTTTTAACGTAGAAATAAGGCCTATAGCAACCGCTATAGCGCTGCAGAGACCTTTTGACCGCTAGCTTACTAAGCCTCACTACCTTAGTATTCCAGAGGGCAAAAGCCTCTGTAAACCCCTTATTTCTAAAAATAACTTCTAATAATTTAGTATATAATAATTACTTAATTTAATAATTAATATACCTTTAAATTAATAGTATAGCTATATTATAACCTATAACCTTCTATAACCTTTTATACCCTTTTATATTACTTTATATTTTATAGTATATAGTTAGTATACTATACCCGTTTTAATAACTTAGCTTAGCTTTGAATAAAGCTTAATTTAAAACTATAAAGTCCTTACCTCCCCCCCTTAAATTTAATATATTTTTATATACCTTTTTATATATACTATTTACACTCTTTATTAAACTTCTTTTAATAACTATAACTAAAGCTTAGCTAGTAATATATTAATTTTTATAATAAGTACTACTTAAGGCTTAATTTAAGCCTTTTTAATACTTATACCTACTACTATATATAGGTTTTCCCCTTTATTCTAAGGTTTTTTCTATATAGGTCACTAAAATAAGGTACTAGCTAAGGGCTCTATACCCCCTAAAGTAAATAAATAAATAAATAAATAAATAAATAAATAAAAAAAAAGACCTTAGGTTAATATAAAACTATTTAAGTAATTTATTAAAAATAGTTTTATAGATTAAGCCTAAAGTTTTATTTATAAAAAAATAAACTTATTTACTTTAATAAAAAAAGATAGCTAATAATAATATTAATTTAATTTAAAATTACTATAGTTTAATTAATATAATTAGCTTACTTTCTTAATATTTAAATTTACTATAATCTTTAATAAAAGGTTTATTAGCTAAAATTTATTATAAAATTAATATAATAATAACTTATCTTTATTACACTCTTTATATTTATTTAAGGGTATTTATTATATAAGTTTAAACTCCTTTATATTTAAGTTATTTAAAGCTTTATTAGCTATAGTATAAATTTATATTATATTTTAATTAAATATAGAGATATAGTAAAAGATATTATTAAAGCCTTTACTATAAAGTGAATTTAATACTTTTATATTATTATTAACACTTATAAAGCTATATTATAGTTTTTAGTTAAAATTAAAGTAATAATCTCTCTTTTAAATTTATACTCTAACTACTATATTTAATAATTTTATAATAAAATTAAAGTAAATAAAATAGCTAATAAAATTTAAATAGCTTATACTTTAATAATAACCTACCTTTAATATAATATTTAATATAAAAAATAACTCTATATTAACTATATACTGCTTTTAATTTAGCCTTTACTAAACTTTACTATATTTTTTATATTTAAAATATTAAAATTAAACTAAAAAAAGTAATAGCTTTAAAAATAAGCTTTAATAGCTTATTTATATTTAAATTAATACTTTATTATAGCTAAATAAAACCTAAACTTTTACTTTAAAAAAAAGGTACTTTAATTTTACTATTACTTTATTAAGTTTAAATTATTAGCTTTAATTTCTTTTTTTACTTTTATTATATCTTTAATATAAACTTATTAATATATTACTGTTAAAGTAATTATAAAGATATTTATTATTTTATTTTTTAATACTTTAAATATAATTACCTTTACTTTTTAAGGTTTAAAGTAAGCTTAATTTAGAATTTAAAGGAAATTTATATAGCCTTTAATTAACTTAGCTTTATATAATATTTAATAAAGTAGCTCTTTAAAATTCATTACTTTTTATATTATTAACTTACCTTTATTTTATAAAAGAAATAGTAATAAATAATAATACTTTTTAGTTTTTAATATAGGCTTAATATAAGCTTTTTTATTACTTTATCTTTATTACTTTAAACTATTAATATATTATACTTTAGTATTTATATTAATATTAATATATAACTATATTAAACTATATATTATTTTATTTTATTTTTTTAAAAACTTTTTAAAAAAATAATAAAAAATAAAAATAAAAAATAAAATAAAAAATAAAAAAAAACTCTTAGCTTAATAGCTATAAAGCTAACTATAAGGCTACTTATATATCTCTATCTCTCTTTTACTAAAGCCTCTACCTTAGCCTCTTTTCTTCTTTACTTCTCTTTTTTTTTCTTTTTTTTTTTTTTTACTTTTTTTTAATATAATATTACTATAAATATTAATTTTTTCTATTTAAAATTACTTTATTAACTTATTATATTACTTTAATATATTAATAATATAATTTATATAGGCTAGTATTTTATATTTATAAATACTATTATATATAGTAGTTATAATAAAGGCTTAATTTAAACTTTATATTAAAGCTACTTTAATATTGATAAAGTATTAAGCTATTTATTAAATAATTCTATATAAGTTATACTATATAAAGTTAGCTATTATTATATTTATATTAAAGGGTTAAATTAAACTTATATTAAACTTTATAAAATAATTTAAATTATATTATATTTAAAAGTTAAAGACTTTTTATACTATATTATAAACTACTATTAAATTAAATAAAGCCTACTTTAATTAATATTTAATTTAACTTTATATTAAACTTTAAAAACTTATTAAATATACTTTATTAAGCTATATTTATATTTATAATAGTTTAAACTAATATTGAAAATCTAAGTTAGCTATAGTGCCTTTATTATAAGTTTAAGTTAAATACCTATTAAATTAATTATAGTAATATATATTAAGGTCTTTTATTTTACTAAAGTAAAGAAAGTAAAGGTATACTTACTTTACACTCTATATAAGTTAGAGTTAAGGCCTAAGTAGGTATAAAAAGGGACTAAAAACTTACTAAAAGGCCTTTAACTTTTAATTAACTAGCTATTTTCTTTACTACTTAGAATTAGTATAACATTAGGGGTCTAAGCTAGCCCTAGTGTAGGGACTAGAAGAACCCTACGTTAAACTACCTAGCTTAGCCTTAGACAGAGCCTAACCTAGGCCTGTAGAGTCCTCGCCCCCCCCCCCTTAAATTTAATACATTTTTACACGCCTTTCTACGCATACTACCTACGCCCTTTACTAAACTTCTTTTAGTAACTATAGCTAAAGCCTAGCTAATAGTATATTAATTTTTATAATAAACACTACTTAAAGCTTAACTTAAGCCCTTTTAGTACTTATACTTATTACTATATATAGGTTTTCCCCTTTATTCTAAGGTTTTTTCTATATAAATTACTAAGATAAGGTACTAGCTAAGGGCTTTAGGCCCCTTAGAGTAATTAAATAAATAAACTACCTTTAGCCTTTAACTTAATTTTATTATATTTTTAAAGAAAAATTACTTTATTACTTTAAAAATATATAATACTATTAAAAAGCTAATTAATTAAAAAGCCTTTAAATTTAATAAGCTTTTAATAAAGTTTTTTAAAGCTTATAGTAAATTATTTATTTATATTTTCTTTAACTTATTTAATATATATTACTATATTAAATATTATTTAATATTATATTTAAAAGCTAAAGTTATAGTTCTTTATAAATTAAATAAGTCTTTTTAAAAAAAAGTATATTAATACTTAAAAATTTATCTCCTTTTTTAATATTATAAATAAAGTTTTAAAAGTAATAGTAATAATATAAATTATTTATATAATTAAAGAAAGTAATGGTTTTTTAAAATTTTAAATAAATAACTATATTAATTATTTTATAGAAATAGCTTTTATTATTTTAATAAAGGTAGTATATATAATATAGTATTATAATAGTATTATTTTATTTCTTTAGCTAAATATATTTACTACCTTTAAAATAATATATTATATATAACTTATTTATATTATAATTTTTACTAAGCTTTTTACTTAAATAATACATTAATTCTAAGCCTTTACTATATTATATAAAGCTTATTTTATATTTAATAATTAAATAATAACTCTTTATATAATACTTATAACGGTTCTTTAAGGGTTCTTTATATTTTTAATTCTTTTTTTACTTTATATTACTTTACTTTATATTAAATTTATAATAATTAACTTAATATTAATACTTAGTTTTTTTAATAATGTTAATATTTTAATATATAGCTATATTATAAAGAAAACTTAAGCTTAATTTAAAACTATATAAATAATTTATTAAAATTAGTTTTATAAATTTAATTTTAAGTTTTATTTATAAAAAAGTAAATTTATTTACTTTAATAAAAAGAAATAATTAATAATAATATTAATTTAACTTAAAAGTATAATAATTTAGCTAATATAATTAACTAACTTTTTTAGTACTTAAGTTTATTATAAACTTTAATAAAAAGTTTATTAATTAAAGTTTATTATAAAACTATTATAATAGTAACTTACTGTGTCGGCCTAAAGAAGAGAGAGCAACACACACAAGGAGGCTGTGAGCCCTAACCAATCGAAGGTATTGTGAAAATGCTGTAATTGTAACTACGCTATTAAAATAATTAGGGTTAGTCTTATTAGTAAGTTATTAAATTAATTAAATAGTTTAAAGTTAAAGATATTAAGAAAAATAAAGGTATTATAATAATTTAACCTTAGTGTATATATACTAAAGGGGGAGGGATACTACAGCAGCGGCCGGGCTTAAATTAATTAATTAATTAAATCTAGTATATATAAAAACTTATAATAGCAGCTATGCTTATTTATAGCTATTTAGAAAAAAAGGACCTCTTTATACCTCTTAATTAATTAATCCCTACTACATTAAAGGCTCTTTTTCTTT
The DNA here is from genome assembly GCA_018360145.1 of Claviceps africana. Taxonomy (NCBI): domain Eukaryota; kingdom Fungi; phylum Ascomycota; class Sordariomycetes; order Hypocreales; family Clavicipitaceae; genus Claviceps; species Claviceps africana. Next base: position 16,853 of record SRPY01000400.1, on the reverse strand, counting down.
TCCTTCCTTTATAGTTACGTTAAGTTAATTCCTAACTGTATTCTATTATACATTTCTATTAACCCTTTAGCCTAATATAACACCTCCTTAGGATAGTAGCTAACTTTTTTATAGCTATAATTTAATATAACTAAGGGCTAAAGAAAATAAAGCATTAAGTAAATCTTAATCTAAATAAATAAACTAATCTTTATTTAATTAAATAGTTTATTCCCCTAATTTTAACCCTTTAGTTCTATTAGATAGTTTAGATATAGTAGGCACTAGTAGCTTTTATTAAGCCTTTTTCTTTTAAGGGGTTATTTACTAGCTATTAATCTTTTCTTTATAATATTAAGCTCTTTCTTTATAAGATTTAACCTTCTTTTTATCTTACTTTATTTAATTATAAATGCATTTATAAATATTACTCTATACTTTAACTATAGAGAGTTTAATTAAAATAATTAATATATAAGTACTAAAAGTGGGCGAAAATATAAGAATATTACGCTAATAAACTCCTTTGTTTTATAAAAAAGGTAGGAGGCTAATAGTAATTATATATATTACTACACTTAGCTTAGCACTTTTAGTAGCTTTAATTAACGCACTATATATATTATTCTATGTTTTATTTTTTAAGCCTATAATTTAGTCTACTTAAACTTAGTTAATTTAGTTAGCTTATTAAAGCCTTTAAGCTAGCTTTTCTTTCTCTTTATTTTCTTTATTATCTATAGTAGTATTCTCTTATTATTATTAATAAAAAAACACTTTTTTTTATTTTATAAAAAGTATTAATTCCACTTTAATTATTAATTAAAATAAAGGGACTATTATATTAAAAAGATTTAATAGCTATATTAAGGTTAATTCACTTTTTTTATACCTTTTATATAAATTATCTCTCTATTATTTAAGTATAAATATTTATAAGGTATTGTTTATAAGTTACTATTTTAGCTTAATACTCTACTTAAAAGATAATAGCAATAAATAAGTTAAACTTTAATTAAATAGTTAGAAAGGTAGTGATAATAGTTTTAAGGTAAGCAGTAAGGCTTAAAGTATAGTTTAACTTACGTTTATTATAGTAGCTTTATTAAGTACTATATAGTGTTGTTTTTAAATTTACTTGATTACTAAATTTTTAAGTAAAGGCTTTGTATTTACTTTAATAGTTAGTTTTACTAAAAAATTTTAAAGCTTAATAAAATTAATATAAGGTTTATATAAGTAATATTTAATAATTCTTTTACTATTACTTAAATATATATTCTATAATTATAAGGCTATAAATAAAAACACTCCTCTACTTATAGTTAAAGTTAAAAGCTTAAAGATTAAGGTCTTCCTTTAATAGACTTTTTAAATAAAGCTAATATTAAAAGATAGCTAAGTTCTATTAAGAAGGGTATAAAGGTCTATATATATAAGCTTATTAGCTACTATATTTAAAAGGATTTAAAAGGTTTGCTTAAGCTTAACTATATATATTAAACTATCTATATTAAGGATATTATTTATAAAAACCTATTATTAAAGTGGAAGTTTAAATTTAATTAATTACTTAGGCCTAAAAGGAGCTTTTAAAGCTTGCTTTATTCTAAGCCTTAGCGTTTATAAATTATTACTAATTACTAATATTATATATTTAATGAATTCTCTTAATATATAAATAAAGAAGGAAAGATATATATATTTACACTTAAAGGTGCTTTTTTAAGTAAGGCTAAGTACTATAATTACTTTAAAGTAATATAAATAGTTAAAAAGTTATAAAATTTACTTCTACCTTTATATAAACTTTAAAAACCTCTCTTTATACTTTACTTTATAGAAGTTAAAATAGTAAAGGCTTTTATAATATTAATTAAAGATAAAAGCTACTTAATAGTCTATAAAGTAAATAAGGCCTACTATAAAGCATTTTCTATACTATTCTTTATATAAATCTTTTATATTTAGTCTTTTACTATAGTAAATACTAATTAACTAATTTTTCTATAGTTTATAATAGGTTATAAAATAGCATTCTTTATAGCTATTAATTAAGATATTGTTGTCTTTAATTAATATTTTATAACTAAAATAAGTAATATAATCTTTAAAACTTTACTTAATAATCTTTATTATAGTAAGAAGTATAAACTAATTAAGCTATTTATTTTATAAGTTTATAAGCAGAGCTTTTAAAAGCCTATAAATATTAGTTATATAAGTTTATTAATAGCTTTCCCTTTATTACCCCTTTAAAGGTAAGACTTCTTTATAGTTAGTAGTATTAAAGTTTTAAAAATTATATTTCTTAATATAAGTAAGCTATTTAGTTTTTAGCTAAAAGACTATAAGCTAAACTTAAAGTATTTAATTAAGATCTTTATTAATAAAAGGTACTTTATTTATAGTAAAAAAGCGCTTATTTTACTTATATACTTAATAAATAGCTATAAGAATAGGTAAATAGTTAAGAGTAAAAGAATTTACTACTCTTTCTTTAAGTTATAAAATATTTTTAGGAATTTTAAATTTCTATAAAGTGTATTCTTTTATTTTTAATTAAAAGGTTTAAGTGCTAAGTACTTAAGAAAAATTATTAAAGAGGGGTTATTTTTCTTATAATTACACTAGTAATGTAGGGGAATAGTGATTTAAATAAGCGTAGGCCCAGGGAAATGTAGAAGCCTATAAAAGATAAGTTAAAATAAGGTATTTTTCTAATAAAAGATAAAAGCTTTAAACGTAATAAGTGGTAAAAAACGTTAGAGGAAGGGGGTATAGAAGAAAAAGAAGGAGAGAATCTAATTAAGTGAGGTGGGGGGGTCTCTTTTCCTCAAGCTAGCTCTGATTTATTGCTTTAATGAGATAAATGCGTTACAGTCCGCCCCCCCTTAGTTTTTATATCAACGGTTTTCCTCCCTATATATACACTTCTCTTCTCCTTCTACTTTTTAACACCCTCTCTTCTGCTTAATTATTTAATTAACTAGGTTTTTGCAATTATAAATCCTAGTAATTAGCCTCTATTTAATCTCCTAAATGTTATTAACATTATTACTAAGAGGCTCTATAAGCAGTCTCTATTATTAATTAATACTTTAAGATAGTGAGGTAAAGGGGATATAATAAAGGTAAATATAGGCACTTATATAGTAAGTAACTATTTAATTAAATAGTATAAACTAAGGCTAATAGATTTAAGTTTTATTATCTTTTTTAAATTACTATACTTTTAGGTATTAATATTAGGAAAGGTAGCATTTCTCTTTATTTTATAGTTATATTAAAGAAGAAGAAAATTAAAAATTACTTTAAGTATTTAGCTATATATTTATTAGCTATTAATCCTTAAGCTAAGCTTTTTAAGTTATACCTTTAGAAATATCTCGTTATTTAAGAAGCAGTCTTTATAAGCTTTAAGGTTATTATATTAATTCCTATTAAAATAGTTTATTTTAAGGGTTTCTTTCCTATAGTTATAGTTAAGTATTCTAAATAGTAACTTACTTTCTTTATATATTTATTTAAAGAGAATAATAATCTTTATTACTCTTTATATATAAACACCTATATCTATACTATTATAGCTTTTAGTAAATATATAAGCGCTTCTTTCTTTAGCTATATTTCTTTTATAAAAGTAAAGAATAAAGTATATAGTAACTATATTTAAAAAGTTAATAATATTTATAATTAAACCACTTATTTAAGGTATTAAAGGAACCTTAATAATCCTTATTTTTTAATACCTTTTCTAAAAAAGGAATATACTTTTAAAAATATTAAAAGACTTTTAACTAAAGCTATATTTAAGTATAAAACTTTTACTATTAAGAATATTTCTATTATTATTATTAATATACCTTCTCCTTATTTTATATTAAATTTATAGAATATAGATAAAGAAAAGGGAAAGGTAAAATAGTAACAAAGCTATTTAAAGTATTTAATTAAAAGAAATAAAATAGAGAAATAAGGGAATTAAGGGAGATTAATAATAAAATAAAAGGGTTAAACCTAGCTTAAGAGTCTTAATAAATTAATTAAATAATTAGTAAGGATAATAAATAGTAAATAAGTAAATAATAAGTAAATAATAAACTTAAATAAATAAAATATATAAATAAATAAAGCAATAGTTAGTAAATTAAATAGTTAAAGAGAGCTTTTAAGCTTTTTTCTCTTTAGAAAATAAAGTAAAGGTAAAGGTAAAAGGCTTATTATTAAGAAATAATAGTAAGAAAAAGTAAATAAAAATAAATAGTAAATAAGAATTAGTTTTAAGGTAAAGTTAATAATTAAAGAGTAGGTAATAAGCCTAATATTTATATTAATAGTTAGGTAGAAGGGTAGGAATCTAGACTTTAAGTTAGTAATATAGATATTAGTATAAGGGTAGCTTTTCCTCCCTATCTTTAGAACTATTGTTTTATAGAATATTATATAGAATAGAAGACTTATTTTTATTAAAGACTATTTAATTTAATATATTATATATTGTTTAAAATAGATAGAGATTATATAGTGCCTTATTAAAATTGCCCTTAGGAGACTAGTTTAGCGTGTTATATACTTATATAGAGTGAGAGTCCTATTAAGGTAGTTAATAAAGCCACTTATCTATAGATAAAGTTTACTATCCTTCTTTATTAAGTATAAATTTCTTCAGATAATCTCTATTAATTATTTTATTAAAAAGAATTCTATTTAAGGTCTTTAATTTATACACTTCTATAATAAGTACTTAACTATAGATTTAAAATAGGCTATTTTATTATATAGTTAGCTTATATATAGTTAATATATTTATTACATAATAGATATTATAAATAAGTATAAGGTTACCTTTAACTAATTAATTACATTTCTTATAAAGAGAAGTAGCTTAATTATAGTTAATTTATATAGTAAGTAATTATTAGAAATATAGTACTTTTCTCTTTATAAACTTAATATCTTTTACTTTTTACTTTAAAATATATATCCTAACTGTAAATAAATCTTAGGCAGTAGTTACCTTATTTTAATTAACTATCCTTTATATTAAGAATTTTACTTTTAAAGGAAGAAAGGGTTTCTATCTATAGATAAGGTAGAATATAGACTTTTTATACAAAAGCCTTAATTATAATTCTATCTATAAATAATGCTCTCCCTAAATACTTAAACTATTTTCTACTTAATTTACTTATCTTAGTAAATGTAGAAGAAAGAGATTAATAACCTACTTTAATAAAGGCATTAGCTTTAGGATTATAGCTAGAGGTCTAAATACCTTTTATACTAAGATTAGCTAAGGCTTCTATAAGTTTCTCTTTTATTTTAAGTCTTTTATTATATATAATATATAGGAAGAACTTAAACCTATAAATAAGCTTATTAAGAAACCTTTATATAGCCTTAATATTAGTAGTATAAATAGCTTTAACTTTTACTTACTTTATAAGGTTATATTAAGCTTTTAAAAGATACTTATATTTATAATTAAATAGAAGATACTAAGTGTTAATATATATCTTACTTATTAAGTTATTAAAGGCAATAGAAATTAAGAGTTCTTATAGGCATTATAGTGTAAATCTTTAGTATATTTTATAATATTAAATTATAGCTTAAATTATATTCTATATACCTCTTTAGTAGTAGTAAAGTTTAGCTACTTAAAAAATAACTTTAATGCCTTTATAATTAAGCTTAAGATAAATTACTTTAATAATTATAAGCTGCTTATTTTTATTATTAATAATAAGTATAGGTTCTTTTATAAGCTTAGTAGGTTATTTAAAGAGAATTCTATTATTAAGGAAATACTTTAATACCTTTTTTTTAAAGTCTTTAAACTTCTTTACTATATAATTAAATAGTCTCTTTAAAGTTATAAAGTAAAAAATAATTTACTTTAACTCTAAGGAGTAAAACAGTTAGTTTTTACCTTCCTAAATATTAGTATAAAGGTGTAAATTAATAAATTCTTTTATATTCCCTTTAATAACTTTATTAAGATTATTTAACAGTCCTTAGCCTTTTTATAATAAAGTATTTATAACTTAGTTTTCCTTTTTAAGAATATATTAAACTATAAAGTTATATAGTATAATATAGCTAACCTACTAAGTAATAATAGCACTAAGAATATTATTAATAGCGCTTTAAAGCTAGTATTTAAGCACTATTAAGTTTGTTTTTAAAATAAAAAGGACTTTAAAGAGGTGAATTTATAGTCTTTAAAGAGTATAAAGTAAAGTATAATATTTTTATTTAATAGTATTATACTTCCTCTCTATATTATTTTATATACTGCTTTTAAAGTATATAGAGTAGCGCTTTTCTTTATATATTTACAAAAGCGTAGCGCTTTATTCTATATTATTAGCGTTAACTATAAAGATAATTTCTCCTCCCTCTTTACTTATATTAATTAATTATAAATTTAAGGCACTTATAATAGCTTTAATAATTTTCTTTATTACTGTATTATATTTTAGCTTTTAGTTTTAATGTAACTTCTTTTTAAAAAGATTTATTAAAGGTAAGGAGATAGTTATAAAGTAAGGAACCTAAAGGTAATAAAAGGTAGCTAATTTTATAAAAGACTATACCTCTTTTATAAAGGAGTAATAACCTTATTTTTAAAGCTTAATAACCTTTACTTCTATAGGTTTTCTACTATATATTCTATAGATATACTTAATAATAATAGCAATAGATTAGTAGAACTTACTCTTAATAGTAAAAGCAGTGCATTTAATAAGCTTAAGGTTTAATAGAATATTATCTAAATTAATTAAATACTTTATTATATACTTATAAACACTTAAGATAATTTTATTATTATTATAAACTATAGTAAGTCCCTTAATAGTAATATTATTAAAAAAGGGTATGTAAATATAGAGCATTAAATTATAAAAGATACGTTTTATAATATAGCAAAACTAGGTAATTAAGTTAATAGCCCCTTAGGGTAGTTTATAAAGCCTTAAGAGCTTAATTAGTGTTATAATAGTTATAAGATTATAACTTATAATTACTAAGTTAACTTAATTATACCTTAAAAGAAGGTTAATAATAAAAAGGATTATATATATTATAAATTCCTTACTAAAGGCTTCTATACCTTTAGGGATACTAGTATCCCTAACTATAACATTATTATACTATATTGCTAATAAAATAAATTAAATTCCTCTATCTTTCTTTATAATAAAGAAAAATAGGTTTCTATAAAAACTATAACTTTCTTCTATTAATCTATATTTAACTTTCTATTTTAATAATTTAATAAGCTTCTCTTAAAGCCCTGAAGGAATTAAAATAAACTTTACTTACTATACTTTATATTTAATAACTTTAATAGTTTATAGTAGTATAATAAAAGAATTAACTTTCCCTATCTTAAATAGGTTCTACTTTAAAGTAGCTTTATAGTTACTAAAGATCTCCTTAAAAACATTTACTTTTAAAGGGGTAAGATATTCTTTAACTTCTATAAGTATTTAATTTAGTCTCTTTTAGGTCAATTAAAACCCCTATAGGTATTTAAAAAACCTTTTTATAATAAAGTCTTTATACTTTCTATTAATATTAAGACGCCCTTTAACTTTATTCTACTTCTTTATTTTTCACTAAAGATTACTATTAAAGATAAACCTATTAAAAGGGATATTATTAAAGGGGTGTACTTTTATATTAATATATTTATAAAGGGTATTTACCTTAAAATTAAATACCTATATTAGTTATTATAATTAGATTTCCTTAGCTATATCTTTAAGTTATTAAACCTAATAATTAATAGTAGAAGTAAAGATAAAACTAATAACCTACTACACTTTTAATAGTGTAATAGGCACTAAGATCTTATTTAGCTTTAATTTAAACTCCCTTTTAATTTTATTTATTTAATTATTTATAGCTAATTTAATTAGTTCCTTTTTCTCTTAAATAGACAGTATATTAATTTATATAACTTATTTTTTAATATTAACTAAATCTAACTAAACTTAACTTATAACTTATATAATAACTATAATATCTTTAAAATAGTAATAGATATTTATTTTACTAAGACTATAGCTATAGTTAAAAGAAGCTTATACTTAATATATAAAAGGTATATTTAAAATAATAGAAATTAAAACTATATTAAGCACTATATAGAAATATATAAACATTTATACATTTCCTAAATAAAGTTTAGCTTAAACCTTATTTAATAGATTAATAGCGTTATTTATATATAATATATTATTAGCTTTAGTTTTTATTAAGTAAATAGTAAGTTCTATCTTTTATACAGTCTTTTTAATAATAAGATTGCCCTATAATTCTATATTAAATAAAGCTTTTAAAAGTAGGCTTTTAGAATCCTTTAGTTATATTTATAAGTAAAGTAATTCCTAAAGGTAGCCTATTATTACACTTAAGTGAATTATACTATAAGACTTTTAAGTGCTTAAATCTATACTAACTAAATTGCTATTTATTTAATTAAATAATCCCTTATTTAAAATAAAGGGGTTTGCTTTAAGAGTTTTTTATTTTAAGTTTAATTTTAACCTCTATTATAAGGCTGCTTAAATAGCTACGTTAATCTTAATATTAGAATTTATTGCTAATTATAAGCTAAAACTATTACCTACTTTAGATTCTTTAGTTTCTCCTTATTTAATTAATTCTGTTATTATTTAGATTACTTAATTGAGGATTTAATAATTAAATAATTAATTAATTCTAATTTACTAATATTTATATAGTTATATTAACTTAGCTAATTTTACAAAGCTATTATAAATATAAATTTCCTAAATGCCTTTTATATATACTATATATTTATTAGTAATTAATTTAGCTAGTTATAGGAAGAGCTTAAAAAGATTCTATAAGCTAATGCTTACTTTCTTAATTAGCACTTCTTTATAAAGCTAACTAATAAGTTACTATTAAGGGGTTTCTTTTTTATAATTAATAATACCTCCTTAGTTATAGATTTTAAATATAATAAATATAAAGCGTTTCTTTATAATTAGCTTATTAATAAGTTCTTTAATATAAGCTTTTTTTAGGGCGTTTATATTAATAATAGCTATTAATTTTAAAGATTTACTCTTTAAGTTTAATTTACTTTACCTTTATAATATAATTACACTTATTTAAAGTGGTTTATCCTTAGTTAAGATCTCTATAGTAGTTAGCCTCTACCTTTCTAAGTAGTATATAAAAAGATTAAGTCTTTTAGTAACATTTTAAAATATCTTTTTTTTATTAGTTAACATTATTTAATATTCCTTAGTGCCTTTATTAAGGCTCTTAATCTTAAAAAGGAAATAATTAATTATATAATCTTTAAAGTATTATACTTAAAAAACTATAAGTCTATATATATAGCTTCTTAATTATAGAAATAATCTATATAGAACTAATAGAATTTAATATTTTATAAAACTATTACTAATAGTAAGAATTTAAGCTTAAAAGTTATACTAAGTAAAGCTAACCTTTTAATTATAGTTTAGGTATTTATATCTATTTAAGTAGTGTTCTTCTTTATTATAGTAGAAGTAGTGTATAAAGCTTTATTTTTTATTACTTTTAAAGGCGTTTATTTAGATATTTTTAATTTCCTTTAAGTCCTTAATTTACACTAAATTCTATAATAGCTAAGGCTATAAATAGAGCTTCTTTTTAATATACTTTAAAAGATTAAATAAATCGCTTCAATTATAAAGTATAGCTATTTATAATTCTTCTATCTTTATTACTAAGCTATTAATTTACTCTTTATAAGTTATATTCTTAGTAGTGCTTTACTAAGAGAGATTAGCAGTTTTTAATTAAAATATAGTAAGGTTTTCTATAAAGGTATTAGTTCTTTAAATAAGGATAAACTAGTTCTTTTTATAATAATTAAATAGTCTAGCCTTTTAGTAAACTATTATTTTATAAACTAAGTTATAGTTCTTTAGCTATAGGTATAATATAATATACTTATTTAGTTTTTTTTATAGTGCTTTATACTTACCTTTAATAAATTCTTTACGCTTTATATTCTATTTATTTATAAAGCTAATAATAAATTTATTAAAGATAGCTTTATATATATTAATAAACTATAAAGATAATAGTTTTTAATTATTAAGGAAGGCCTTTATTATAATAGCTCTATATTTTTAAAGTTAGAAGTAAGTTTTAAAGTAAGTTTAAAGTTATTCTATATTAATTTTCTTTAATTAATATATAGTATCTTTAATTTACTTCTAAAGTATAGCTTAAAACTAAACTATAAGCCCTTCTTTAGCTTCCTTTTAAATATATATAGTTATAAAAGGCTTAATATTAGTATAAAGACTTAAGTTAACCTCTTTTTTAAACTTTTAATATTAATCTTCTTTTATAATCCTTAAAGCTTATATTTTAGCTTTAAAGTCTTTAAAAAAGTTAGCTATATTTTTACTATTAAACTAGCTAACTTTAAGATTACTTTAGAGATTTATAAAGGTATTTTACTTACTAATAGTCTTTTTAAGTAGCTTTATAAAGGCTTTAGGCTTAATACCTTTAATATTTCTAACTTTATTAAAAGAAAATATATTAAATAAAGTAAGAGGTTTAATTAATAAAGGTTTAGCTAATAAAGGTTTAAAGGAAACTTAAGTAAAGGGGATGTTTTTAATTAAAGAGTTAAAGGAATAAGAGGAAAGCTATTCTTTAAGAATAATATTATTAAATATAAAAGGGAAAAAAACTAGAATAATTAATTAAAAGCTTTTATTTATAGTAGGGTAAAATTAAGGGAGTTAATTAGCTTTTAAAGGGATTTAATATATTAAGGGAGGTTATTTATTTTAGTAGTATTATATATAAAGACTAAAAAAAATAGAATAAAACTTTAAGAAATAAAAGAAATAAATATAACATTTATTATAATAAATAAGAATTCTATTATATTAAATATAATTAAATGTTCTATAGCTTAATTCCCCTTAAAAAGTAAGGGGGTAAATAATTTAATAGCTATTTAGCGATTAAAGAGCCTTTTTATAGTGTTAACGCTATATTTAATGTTTTCACTAATAGTTAGCTTTAAATTAATAGGCTATAGAATAAGATTTAAAGCAGCCTTACACTATAGATATTTAAAGATATCTTAGCCTTTATAATTAAATAATTAGCAGTATTTAAATTATCTTTTAGTTATTTTATTATTATAGTTTTATAAGTTTAGTTAAATATAATATAGTCCTTTCTAAAAGTAAGGCCTTATATTTAATAGTATTAGGTAATTTAAGCAGCAGCTTAAAAGTGCCTTTTATTAGCTTAATTCCTTATATTTAGCTTTTAAGAATATTTACCTAAGCAAAACCACTATTTATATTAGCCTAAAGAAGAGAAAGTAATATATATAAAGAGGCTATAAGCCCTAATTAATTAAAGGTATTATAAAAATGCTATAATTATAACTACACTATTAAAATAATTAAGGTTAGTCTTATTAATAGGTTATTAAATTAATTAAATAGTTTAAAGTTAAAGATATTAAGAAAAATAAAGGTATTATAATAATTTAACCTTAGCGTATATACACTAAAGGGGGAGGGATACTACAGTAGCGGCTAGGCTTAAATTAATTAATTAATTAAATCTAGTATATATAAAAACTTATAATAGCAGCTATGCTTATTTATAGCTATTTAGGAAAAGAGAACCTCTTTATACCTCTTAATTAATTAATCCCTACTGCGTTAAAGGCTCTTTTCCTTTTCCTTCCTTTATAGTTACGTTAGGTTAATTCCTAACTGCATCCCATTACGCATTCCTGTTAACCCTTTGGCCTGACACATTACCTTTACTATACTCTTTATATTTATATAAAGATATTTATTATATAACTTTAAACTTTTCTATACTTAAGTTATTAAAGCTTTATTAATTATAATATAAGCTTATATTATACTTTAATTAAATATAAAAGTATAGTTAAAGGTATTATAAAAGCCTTTACTATAAAATAAATTTATTACTTTTATATTATTATTAAAGCTTATAAAGCTATATTATAATTTTTAATTAAAATTAAGGTAATAGTTCTCTCTTTAAATTTATACTTTAATTACTATATTTAATACTTTTATAATAAAATTAAGGTAAATAAAATAATTAATAAAATTTATATAGCTTATACTTTAATAGTAATTTATTTTCAATATAGTATTTAATATAAATAATAATATCTCTATATTAAATATATATTATTTATAGCTTAACTACTATTAAAGTTTACTATATTCTTTATATTTAAAGCCTTAAAATTAAATTAAAAAGAGTAATAGCTTTAAAACTATATTTTAATTATTTATTGATATTTAAATTAAAACTTTATTATAATTGGATAAAACCTTAACTTTTACTTTAAAAAAAAAATTCTTTAACTTTATTATAACTTTATTAAGTTTAAATTATTAACTTTTATTTAACTTTACATTAAAAAGATTAATTTTAATTTATTTTTTTACTTTTATTATACTTTTAATATAGATTTATTAATATATTACTATTAAAATAACTATAAAAATATTTATTACTTTATTTTTTAATACTTTAAATGTAATTATTTTTATTTTTTAAAGTTTAAAGTAAGCTTAATTTAAAACTTAAAAGAGATTTATATTATATTTAATTATTTTAATTCTATATAATATTTAATAAAGTAGCTTTTTAAAATAAACTACTTTTTATATTTTTAGCTTACCTTTACTTTATAAAAGAAATAGTGATAAATAATAATACCTTTTAATTTTTAATATAAAATTAATAAAGGCCTTTTTTTTATTTAATTAATATTACTTTAAACTACTACTTTATTATATTTAGTATTTATATTAATATTAATATATAATTAAACTAAGCCTTAAGTTATTTTATTTTAATTTTTTTAAAAAAAATACATAATAATAAAAATAATAAAAGAAAAAAAAAAGAAAAAAAAAATAATAATAATAATAAAAAACAGAAATAAAAGGAAAATAAAAGAAAAAATAAAAGAAAAAAAAACCTAAGCTTATTAAGTATAAAGCTATTTATAAAGCTACTTATATATTTTTATACTTTTTTTACTATAGCTTTTTTTTTAAACCTCTTCTTTTTTTACTTTATTACTATTATTATTATTCTCTCTCTCTTTACTTTTAACTTTTTTTACTATTACTTTAATATTAATATAGGCTTTAATTACCTTTATTAAAAACTATTTTAATAGTTTATTTTATTATTTTAATTAATAAATAATTTAATTTATATAAATTAATATTTTATATTTAAAAATATTATTATAGCTAATAGTTATAAAAAAAGCTTATTTTAAACCTTATATGAAAGTTAATTTAATATTAATAAAGCGCTTAATTATTTATTAAATAACTTTATATAAATTATATTATATGAAGTTAATTATTACTATATTTTTATTAAAGAATTAAATTAAACTTATATTAAATACTATAAAATTATTTAAATTATATTAAACTTAAAAGTTTATAATTTTTTATATAATATTATAAACTATTACTATATTAAATAAAGCTTACTTTAATTAATATTTAACTTAGCTTTAAATTAAACTTTATACTTATTAAATATAATTTATTAAAATATATATATTTAAAATAGTTTAAACTAATATTTAAAATTTAAGTTAGCTATAATAGTTTTACTATAAATCTATATTAAATACTTATTATATTAATTATAATAATAAATATTAAAATCTTTTATTTTAATAAAGTAAAGTAAGTATAAAAATACTTACTTTATACTTTATATAAATTAAAGTTAAAGCTTAATTAAATATAAAGAGAGATTAAATATTTATTAAAAAGCCTTAAATTTTTAATTAATTAATTATTTTCTTTATTATTTAAAATTAATATAATATTAAAGGTTTAAATTAGCTTTAATATAAAGATTAAAATAGCTTTATATTAAATTTTAAAAGGAAAAGGAATATTTATAATTTTTTAATTAAATATAAAGAGAAAAAGAGAGAAAAAGAAGGAAAAAACCTTAAAAAGGTCTCCTTTATTTATAAAAAAGAGGTAATGCTTTAAATTACTTATTAAATTACTTATTAATATATTAAACTTAATTAAAAAATTATTAATTGTAATTTTATTTCTATACTTTATTAAAACTACTTATTACTAAAATTTAATTTAAACCTATATTTAAAATCTATTAAATTAATAGCTTTAAGTAATTTAATATATAATAATTACTTAATTTAATAATTAATATACCTTTAAACTAATAGTATAGCTATATTATAACTTAAAACCCTATGTAACTTTTTATAACCTTTTATATTACTTTACATTTTATAATATATAGTTAGTATACTATACCTTTTTTAATAACTTAGCTTAGCTTTAAATAAAGCTTAATTTAAGTTTATAAAGCTTTTACCTCTTCTCTTTAAATTTAATATACCTTTATATACCTTTTTATATATACTATTTATATCTTTACTAAACTTCTTTTAATAAATATAATTAAAGCTTAATTAATAGTATATTAATTTTTATAATAAATATTACTTAAGGCTTAACTTAAGCTTTTTTAGTATTTATATTTACTATTATATATAAGTTTTCCCCTTTACTCTAAGGTTTTTTCTATATAAATTACTAAAATAAAGTATTAGCTAAGGGCTTTATACCCCTTAAAGTAATTAAATAAATAAAATTAATTCCTTTTACTTTTAAATAAATAGTATATTAATTTATATAACTTATTTTTTAGTATTAAATAAATTTAATTAATCCTAATCTATAACTTATATAATGACTATAATATCTTTAAAATAATATTAAATATTTATTTTATTAAAACTATAGCTATAGTTAAAAGAAGTTTATACTTAATATATAAAAGATAAATTTAAAATAATAGAAATTAAGACTATATTAAGCGCTATATAAAAATATATAAATATTTATATATTTCTTAAACAAAGCTTAACTTAAACCTTATTTAATAAATTAATAGTGTTATTTATATATAATATACTATTAGCTTTAGTTTTTATTAAGTAAATAGTAAGTTATATTTTTTATATAGTCTTTTTAATAATAAAATTACTTTATAATTTTATATTAAGTAAAGCTTTTAAAAGAAAGCCTTTAAAATCCTTTAGTTATATTTATAAATAAAATAATTCTTAAAGGTAGCTTACTATTATATTTATATAAATTATATTGTAAGACTTTTAAGTGCTTTAGGCTATATTCATTAAATCACTATTTATTTAATTAAATGATCCTTTATTTAAAATAAAGAGATTTACTTTACAAGTTTTTTATTTAAAGTTTAATTTTAATTTTTATTATAAAGCTACTTAAATAGCTATATTAATTTTAATATTAAACTTTATTATTAATTATAAGTTAAAACTATTACTTACTTTAAATTCTTTAGTTTCTCTTTATTTAATTAATTTTATTATTATTTAAATTACTTAATTAAGAATTTAATAATTAAAACATTAATTAGCCGTGGTGGACCCCTGAGGTCCGCGAGGCTGTCCGCAACGCAAAACGCACCTAGAGACTTTAGCAACGCCACCGCACTAAAGCAAGCTAGCGGGCCGCTACTAATGCAGCCTTAAATTAAAAATAAGTTATCTATAAGAAATAACACAGCTCTTAGCGCTATATAGTAGTAAATATAATAGTTAAGAAAAGTAACCTTTAGAAACTAAAATAATAAACTTAACTTTATAGTAGCTTATTACTTAAAACTACTTAAGTTCTAAATCTTTATTATAGTAGTAATAATATACCTTAAGCTATTTTTTATTATAATAAAATAAAGGTATTCTTTAATAAATTCTTTTTTACCTTAATTATTTATATAAATAATATATTAGCTAACCTTAGCCCTTAACTTAACTTTACTATATTTTTAAAGAAGGATTACTTTATAGCCTTAAAAATATATAATATAATTAAAGAACTAGCTAGTTAAAAAGCTTTAAGACTTAATAAGCTTTTAGTAAGGCTTTTTAAAGCCTATAGTAAACTATTTATTAGTGTTCTTTTTAACTTACTTAATATATATTACTATATTAAATACTACTTAGCTTTATTTTAAAAGGCTAAAGTTATAATTCTTTATAAATTAAGAAAGTTATTTAAAAAAAGAAGGTATATTAATATATAAAAATTAATCTCCCTTTTTAATATTATAAATAAAGTTTTAAAAGTAATAGTAATAATATAAATTACTTATATAGCTAAGGAAAGTAGCACTTTTTTAAAGCTTTAAATAAGTAATTATATTAATTATTTTATAGAGATAGCCTTTATTATTTTAATAAAAGCTATATATATAATATAGCACTATAGTAGTATTATATTACTTTTTTAGCTTAATATATTAGCTATTTTTAATATAATATATTATATAAAACTTACTTATATAATAGTTTTTATTAAACTTTTTATATAAATAATATATTAAACCTAAGCCTTTACTATATTATATAAAGCCTACTTTATATTTAATAGCTTAATAGTAGCCTTTTATATAATATTTATAAAGGTTCTTTAAGGGTTCTTTATATCTTTAATTCTTTTCCTCCTTTATATTACTTTACTTTATATTAAACTTATAATAATTAACTTTATATTAATACTTAGCTTTTTTAATAATATTAATAATTTAATATATAGCTATATAATAAAGAAAACTTAGGCTTAATTTAAAACTATTTAAATAGTTTATTAAAAATAGTTTTATAAATTAAGCTTAAAGTTTTATTTATAAAAAAGTAAACTTATTTACTTTAATAAAAAAAGATAATTAATAATAATATTAAT
>SRPY01000040.1:0-100757 GCA_018360145.1 Claviceps africana | reverse complement strand
CGCCGGTGGTTTGCGTGCCGCCGGAAGTCGCTGGGCCGGAGGGTGCCGCCGAATGGCTGCTCGGCGTCGTCGTCGCCGTCGTCCGCGTCACCGTCCGCGTCGCCGTCGCCGTCGCCGTCGCCGTCGCCGTTGCGGTTGGCGTGGCTGTCCCTTTTGGTTCGCCAGCCGTTGCCCCCGGAGAAGATGTCCTCGATGCATTCGTCTGCCGGGAGCTCGTCGGGCTGGCGGGACCACGAGGCGACGAGGGTCCGGCGATAGAGATCTTGCACTTCGGCTGCGTCTCTGGACTTTGATATGCTGGGCATGGCTGAGAGATGCGTGTTAGCGGGGCTGGTGGTGCGCAGAAGAAAGGGGTGTCGAGATTTTTCTCTCTCTCTTCTTCTTTGCCTCACATACGTGACTTGTCGTCCTCTGCTTCTTGGGCGACCAAACCGGCGATTCCTCCAAATACCGGCGCCGACTTGAGAGGCGGAGCAATAAAGTTTCTCTCGCCGTCGACCTGGACCATGAGGATGCCAACCTTGAGGGTGCTGTTGATTTTGCTGTCTTGCATGAGATGGCGTCGCACGATGCCTTCTTCTACCGCGGACCGCGCCTCGGATTTGTCTCCGTTGTCGGGCGAGGATGCGCCGACGCCAACGGTGCTCCATTTCCGCGGAGGCGAGCCGATGTCACGGCCGAACGACTCGCTTTCCTCCACATATTCGCTCAGGTTGAGCCTGACGTGTCCGAGGGTGATCTTTTCCGTCATGCCAAACTCCTGGAGGACTTCAAACTCGATGGGACATTCGCCCAGATGGCTGTTTTTGTCCATGGAGATGCGCACGCCGGTGATGAGCTTGCTGTATCCATAGTCGACTTTGTGGTTGGCGATGGGGCATTTGTTGGTGCGGCCGCGGTGCTCGGCGTGCATAGAGTGAGTAAGATGCCATTTGATGAAGGAGCTGCCCGACACGAGGGGGATATTGTTCAGGTCGAATATCTGAGCGAATAAGACGTGTTAGGATATTGGTGACTGCTTTTTTCTTTCCTTCTTTCCTTCTTTCCTTCCTCCCTTCTCTCTTTTTTTTTTCAGCCCGCGAATAAGTTGTGGTCAAGTCTGGACTAACCTTGAGATGGACTTCGAATTTCGGCTGCAATAGTCATGTTAGCCACCGAGCTTTTTCATCTTCATGTTTCTTTCTTCATTCCTTTCCTTGTCTTTTTTGTGCATTGTGCAAGGAATATATGGATTACCTTGCGAGCCTTGCCAACTATTGGCAGAAAAGACATGTTAGTATTTGTCACAGCGGGTTGAAGCAGACGTTTTACGCGGTCAACCGTGCTTGGAGTGCTAGCAATTTGTGAACCAAGACACAATCGAGGCCGTATGGGTGTTTTCCGAGAGACAGAAAAGGACGCATGTGAAGCATGGGACGCAGGTTTACTGATGAGGCCAACCAAAGGGCTCACTTAGACTAGCGAGAGAACGTTGCCATGGCTAATAAGGCGACTTGAACGTGATGGTTTATGGTAGCGCATCGACCGGTGCATGAATCGGCACGACGCGACAGATCTGGGGAGGCGGAGAAGGGAGGAGGGCAGGGGGAAGGCACTGGAGAATGAGGGCTGGGAATTCTGGGGATTTCTGGAGAGAAGCGGATGCGAGGATGAAAATAAAGGGCCAGTCTGGAGGGTGTCGAGGTTGAAGGCTCGAACCAAGTCGAGTCAAGCGGTGCCATTGATTAGATAAGGGGCCAATGCAGCCCGGGTTGAGCAGTCGACCAACCAGTGACCGGCCGATCAGCCGACTTGTCGAGGACAAACAGCCGGCTGGCAATTGTACAGTTGTAAAAGGATGGCAGGCGGGGCTTACTAAGAGACGCCATCTGTTTCTGGTGTGGCGGCGGGTGGTGGTGTTGTCTGACGGCTGCCGCTCTGATGGCTGTTGTCGTTGGCGGCGTGGTGTTGTCAGTCTCGCTGGTGCAGGTGGTGCAGGTGGTGCAGCTGGAACGGCTGGCACAAACGGGGGTCCGTGCAGGGGTGGCAGCTGGCAGGGCGGCTGGCAGGGCAGCCCACTCTCCCCTGGGACCAGTGGTGTCTGCTATCGATAAGGCTCCACGTCCCCCATCCATGCTCCATGCTCCAGCATCTTCCATGCTCCGTGCTCCGTTCCGTGCTCCGTTCCGCGTTCCGTCTTCGCACCGCGAGACCAGAAACCACAAATTTCTCGCACGCAGCATCGCGTCTCTCATTATCCTCCCCTCCCTCTCTCCTCCCCACCCCACTGCCAGCACCAGCCAGGCAGCCATGAGAGAACCGTGAGCACCAGGGAGCCAGCTCGTCCCTCGCAATCCGCACGCACCATGGCTCCAAAGCCGGGCCCTTCCTCCGCGAAGCGCGGCGCCGCTCCTGCCGGCGGCGCCAACGGACGAAGCGATGTCTTCCGTCAAAAGATGGCCAAAGTATACGCCGCGCGGCACATTCCTGCCCAGCCTGCCGACGCAGCCCTCAAGGACGGCCAGCTCGATCTCCAGGCCTTTCTCAAGGCGCACGAGTTCGAGATCAATGCCCTCCAACAGAGCATGGCCACATCCAAGGCCGTGAGCTCCAGCCGCGCCTTTCAGCAAGTGCCCCGGGGCCTTCGCCGACGCACCGCAAGTCACAATCCGAAAAGAGTGCCGCGGCGCCTGCGGGCCAAGGCGAGGAGAGAGATGCTAGACGACAACACTCCCACGGTCGAGGCCAGAAAACGGAGACCGAGGACAACGAGGGCGAGGATACGCGCCGAAGTCGCCAAGCGGCTAGGTCTCCTGGCGGCCCGGAAGCGACGGAGGCTGCTCAAGGCGGCGGCGTCAAAAGCCAGGCTCTCGTCGGCAGCAGAACCGCCTGCTGACGCACCCGCACGAGCGTCTTCCAAACTCCAGCCCCGACCCAAGATTCGAAGAAACATGCTCAACGATCCACCCAAAGCACCGGCGAGGTTCCGCAAACGACAGATGAACAAGACCTGGTTGCCGACGCACAAATGGCATGCCAAGAGGGCAAGGATGACGCAGCCCTCCAGCCCTCTATGGCGATTTGCCATACCGCTGACTCCGAACGAGAAGGTGTACCGCGCGGCGCATCGCGCACAAGGCGAAAGGGGCACTCTCGTCTGGGACACGAGCTACGTGAGCACCATTGGCTTGTATGGGAAACCGGCCGGCATAGAAACGGTCCTCAGGAGCATGGGCGTGACTCAAGAGTCCTGTTGGGACGAGAAGGGCAGGAAATGGAACATGGGATTGCGGGCTTGGTCCGGGCTCTTGTCCCGAGAGCGAGGCGAAGGTCAGACGAGATGGATAGGCCCAGCAACTGTGCTGTGGAACCCGAAGGCGATTCCTCTACCAACAGATGGGCCCGATGTCGCAGAAAAGTACAGGAGGGACACGCGACAGGTGCTGATACGGCTCAGTCCGGCGGCCTTTCTGGAGGCCTTTACCGAGCTCGTGCGACTGTGCAAAATGAAGGGTTTGGACGTTTTCGTCGAGGATCTGCGCTTCGAAATCGGCAGCATCGAGCTGACGGGACCGGCATCTACGGAGACTCTCCTAGGCACAATGACGCCGTACAACACCAAGAGCCAGCCGAGAAACAATCATGCCGGTCTCTTCGAGTGCCTCAAGACCGTTACGAACCCCGCGTCGCTGCCCGCCAATGCCGTGCTTGGCTTTTCCATCCAGGATCCGCGACTGCGATATCCGCCGCGAAAGATGGAGCTTCCCGCCGATGCCGATGGCGACGGCGACGGCGGCCCTGCCACGACGGCGGCGGCGGCGGCGGCGGCTTCGGACGTCATGGAGTTGCTTGCCACATGGCCCGCGGAAAAGGAACTCGGGCCGTACGGGCTCTTTGACCGGGGCACACGCTTCCGCGCAACGTGTCTTCCATCCCAGATGGCCATCAGCAAAAGAAAGAGTCTGGCCACGCCGGGTTCGTTCCTGAAACCCAGCCAGCTGACGGACCCGCCCATACCCGTCATACTCGTGGCGACTCGGGCCCCCGACAGCTTGCTCTCGCAAGGAACGTGGACTGTGCTCATGCCCTGGAAGTGCGTCCTCCCGCTGTGGTATAGCATCGTCCACTGTCCTCTCGTGTCGGGCTGGAACCCGCGCTTTGCCGGCCTGCACGAGACGATGCAGGTGGCCTTTGAACGAGGACTGCCATGGTTCCCCCGCGACTTTCTCGCGACCGACGCCGGCGCCACGTGGGAGCTGGAGCAGAGGAAGGAGAGGGCGAAGCAGCACGAAAAGCGGCCCAAGAGCAAGAGGATCGCCTACTCCTCCCTGGACCTGGGGGCAGGCAGAAGGGGCGAGGTCGGCGACGGACACGCGTGCGACTTTGAACTCATCTTTGGCCTGCCCTGGCCCGACGAGAACAGAGGTGAAGAAGACGGAGAAGAAGACGTCGCCGCGGATGGAGCGGCCGACTCGGAGGCCATGGACTTGGACATTGACCGGCCACCACCCCAAGGACCGCCACAACCGCATCAGCTCGCCCCTGCCGCCGCCGCCGGGCCTGCTGCCCAGCAGGAGAGCAGCACCGGTCTCGAGCCGTCGTCGTCGTTAAGGCGTCTCAACTCCATGGCAAAGGCCGACTTTCTCGCCCTGATACGCACACCGGTCCCCATCACCAACACCAACACCACCACCACATCCATACCTCCCAACACCATCATCAACGTCCGCCTCCGCCTCCTCTCGGGCGGAACCGTCACGACGTGCGCCCGGATATACAGACTCCCGTCCGCGCCACCCCTACGGCCAACTTCTCCAGACGCCCAAGTCCCGGCCACGCTGCCGCCCCCAGAAACCCCGTCCGGCACGCCCCCGACGCTGCCCCCCGACCTCCGCGCCCAATGGCTCGCACAGCTGCCGCCTCCCCGCGGCAAGCGCCCTCCCCCGCCCGAGCGTCCCCATCGTCGACCTCGGCCGTCCACGCCGTCCAGCCGTCAGCAGCAACAGCAGCAGCTCCTCGCCCAGGCCCTCCTCAAAGCTCCGCCGGAGCTCCACGCTTCGTCGGCGCCCAACTCGACCTCCATGTGCGGCCACCCTCTCGTGCCCGACGCGGACGACCTCGTCGGCTTCGTCACCACGGGTTCCTACTGTCTGCGCGACGGCAAAGCCTCCGCCCAGGCGAGCCTCGCCGTGGACAAGGTCCTGGCGGACGTGAGGAGGAATCCCCGGGAGGGACATTTGTGTATTGTTCGGAATGCGGGGGGGCAGGTCGGGTGGTTGGCCCGGTGGGAGGTTGTATGAGGGGGGCGATGAGCTCGTGGACGTTTTTTTGCGGGTGGTTGGGTGGTTCGTGTTTCGCATGTCGTGTATATGTACATACATTGCATATGTACATATAGTACACCCCCTATTTTACAGTGCACCCCTTGAATTATTTTACAAAGTGACTTTACAGGGGTGATTTAACCAATCACGCGCCTCTCTGGAAATTACAATAACATGGCCCCTGGTTAAAAAGAATATTGAGCTAAGTGTTTCAATATAAAAAAATGTATCTATCCCTTTAGTGCGCAGAAGGCTACACTCAGGTACCCACCGCTTTTCTTCAGTGGCTGATTGGCTGAGCTAAAAAGACCTTATAATACATCCTCTATTGGCAATTTTATATGAGATCTTGTGTAGCGGCAAGTAGCTTAGTACTTTAGTTTATATGGAAATTTATGCTTATAGAAGGTAGCTTTTTTTGTGGGTGTTTCATTGGATGACGATGTGGGTCGATACCTGAATGTAGCCTTCTGCGCACCAAAGGGATAGACCCTGGTTAATACCCTAAATATTCTCCGCATGCCGCCCCTAACAGCCGCATTCTCTTTAGTGTTTTTATAGAAACCCTGCAGCTGCTGGCACTGATAAGAAGGGACTCGCAGCTGAAAAAAAATGGGGCTTGTACTTTTGTAAAATAATTTAAGGGGTAGATTGTACAATGGTGTGGGTAACTCTCCGGCGACACGCCCGAGACATGAGGCTAGATACCAGGGCAGCGCGATCCGAGGGTCCCGGCGAGCCGTGGACCGGAGGAAGCCGTCATGCGCAACATGGTGCCATGCCTTTTCGCGACGGCCACTTCTTTCCACGTTTTTTTGCCCGGGTTTTTTCTGCCTTGCCGTGTTTCGCCTATTCTCCTGGCTGCCCTTTCCACCCACCGTCAGGTGCTCGTCCTCGTGCTCCTCGCCTCCATACCTCAGCACTAGTCCATGTCAAAGAATACTCTTGCTCATCGACACCTCTGTAGGCCATGGGCGGTGCCGACTCCCCCTGCGTTTGCCACACGCACGATGGAATACAAGGACACTTGATAGGGTTGTCAAGTAAAGTTATGCACAAGCGAAGTTGTTGTCTGCCTAAAACCAACTAATGCGTGCAGCTCAGCTGCCCCACCTTTACTTACTATCTACATACAGTACACCCCTTGAATGATTTTACACATTTATATAATAAGGGGGATGAAGCTAATTAACTGTCTTTTTAAAAATCGTAATAATATAAGCTTTAATTAAAAAAAATAGTAAGTTAAATATATTTTTAATAAAAAAAATATTGTTACGGGACGGAATTCCACACATAAAAGGAGGATTCCTAAGAACATAAGTAGGAAGATAACTTTATTACTATATATAACTATACACCTATTTATAACTTATATATATTCTCTTTTATAATTCCTTTTATAATTATTTATAATATATTTTATAAGTTATAAATACCTACGCTTTATATACTATATTTAATATATAATAGGTAGTAGTAATTACTATTTCTTTTATATATATTAAATTATAAATATAAAAGCTAACTATTTATATATTAATAATTAAAGAAAATTAATAAACTTAAAATATTAAGCTAGTAACTTTAAGCCTCTCTTTAATTACTTAAAACTAAATCTAATAAATATACTAACTTTAAGTATTTTATAAAGATTTCTTAAAGTTTTAATATTATAAAAAACCTTTTCTCTTTTAAAAAAATATTAAAAACCTTAAAACTTTTATAAAATATTAATTTATAAATAATAAGCTATAAATTTAGCTTAAGCCTATTTAAGTTAATTAACCTTACTATTAAAATCCTATAAATAGCCTTTTTATTAATAAAGAACTAAAAGCTATAAAAAAAATAATAAATTAAATAAAAAAGTTTAAACTTTTAAATCTCTTTAAACTAAAAAACAGTTTTTTAAATTTACTATAAGCCTCTTTTTTTATTAATAAGCTAAGTACCCCTTTTTTTATAAAGACTTTTTAAATTAAATAAGAAAATATATTAATAAAAAATAACTATAATATTAATAAAAGAGAACTACTAAAGACCTTAAAATTTAACTTACTTTTATTAAAAGAGAATCTCTATAGCTTTTCTTTTAAAAAAAGGTATATAAATATAAATACTTAAGTAATTTCCTTTAATTCTATATTAGCCTTTATTAATTAAGCTTAGAAAAAGGCTTTAATATCTATTAAGTTAAAACTAGTTTTTATAAAAATCTTTTAATATAAAGTAATCTCTTTTTTTAAAAAGAAATTTAAATAATAAAACCTCTATATTAAATAAATTAATGCTAATATAATAGAGAATTTTTAGTGTATAATAGCGGAATTTTAAGTTAAAAACTAATATACTTTAGTGAATATTTACTTATTAAACTAATAAAACTTTAAATTTTAATTTATAAAGCTATTATTAATTAATAATTCTTTTTAAAAAGAATTAAGTATTTATTATAATAAAGTAATAACTAACTATAAAAAAAACCTTTTATAATAAACTTTTATAAATAATATTAAAAGGTTAATATCTTCCTTTTAATATTAAAAAACCTACTTAAACTATTAATTAATAGTAGACTTTAATTAAAAATACTTTAATATATATATTCTATATTTTAAAGAATAAAGTTAATGCTTTAATAAATAAGTATTTTAATATTTATTAATATACTATAATTAGCCTTTACTTTTTATTATAAAAGAACTAGCTATAATAGTTAAATACTAAGGAACCTTTACTTTAACACTTAATATTTATAATAAATATTTTAATATCTTATAAAAAATAAAAGATATTAAATACCTTAACTTTAAAATTAACTTTAAAAATATTAATAGTAAGGTTATTTATTATAAAAAAAAGGTAGTTATTTTTAGTAATATAAATCTTTAGGTTTAAATAATAAAGGACTACTATAGTTATATAACTTTAAATTATTAAAATTAAATTTAATGCTAAATTTAATACTTATTTTAAAGGCTAGCGCTAACTTAATATAAATAGTATTTTAATAACTAAAAGTAAATAATAATTTTTAGTAATTTAAATTTAGTTTTTTATATAGTTTAAAAGGAGTTTAATATTAAAATTTAAAATACTATAGTTTAACTTAATTAAGCTAAATTCTTTAAAGATAATATAGTTAATACTATATTCTTTAAAGACTTTATAGTAAAGGTTTTTTATTATATATAAGTTAATAGTAAATCTAATAACTTTTAACTATTAATTTAACTTTACTTTAAATTATATATAGAACTTTAATAACTTTACCCTTCTTTACTAAAAATAAATTAATATAATATATATATTAACTTTATTAATAGTAAAAAATATAACCTTTAAAATATACTTTAAGAAGCTAAGAACTATAAAAAAACTAAAAAGATAAAAATAAAGATTAATATTAACCTAACAATAGAAGTATTTAATAAAAATAAGGATTTAAAATATTTTAATAATAATATAGAGATCTATTAAAATTAATAAAAGCTTAAAAATAATTTAAAAAAATAAACCTTTAGCTTATAATAGTATAATAATAATTTTTAAAACTAAAGATATAGCTTATAATAGTAAGAATACTATAGTACTTAATATCCTTTATAAAATTACAATTATTTAAATTAAGGATATTAATATATACCTCTATATAGTTATTTATATAAAAGGCATTTCTACCTTTATTTAAATAATAGTAGCCCCTTTTAAAATAAATAATAGCTAATTACTTTATTTACTTTAAAGGGATCCCCTTTAAAAAAAGTAGAAATAAATAGCCTTAATTTATAGCTACTATAATTTAATTTAAGTAAACTATAATTTAATAGTAAATATAACTTAAAGTTTTATTAAAAATAGAAGGTTAATAGTAAATTAGTATATTTTATTATAAATAGTAAAGGTTTTAATTCTATAGTTAAAGAGATTAAACTTAAAGCCTTAAAGTACTACTTTATAAAAGAAAGAGAAATTATTAATAAAGATAATAGTAAATAGTTTAATTTTATTAAAGTAAATTTTATAAATATATATTTAACTATTACTAACCTATTATACTATTATAAAATACCTTTAATTATTATTACTAAAGCGCTAAATATTTTAGTTTATAGTCTTTTAATAACTATAAATATAGTAATACTTAATAAAACGCTTATATTAGCCTTAAAACTAAATAATAACTATATAAATATTTATATTACCTATATTAATATAAAAAACTACCTTAAAGTACCTTTAGTAATTATAAAACTTAGTAGTAAAATTATAAATAATTAAGTAATAAAAATAATTATTTACTTAAAGTAGCTTAAAGTTAATAGAAAAATAAAAGCTTTAATATACTTTAAAATATTAATATATTTTAATAATAAAAATAAAGAATATAAAATTTATTTAAATACTAAAACCTCCTTTATTTTAATTAATAAAGAATAGCTTAAGTAAAATAGCTATAATATTAAATAAAGCACTTAAAGCTTTAAAATAGTAAATAGTGTAAATTCTTTATTTTTTATTATTAAAACAGTAATATTTAACTTTTATATTTTTAGTACTATAAAAGGTACTTAGATTTCTAACTACTTTATAATTATTATAAATATTATAAATAACCTTACACTTTAAATATTTATTAATATAAAATTTATATATAATTATAGTATATAAATTAATTTTATTAATCTTAATATAACTTTCTATATAGTTTATAGTATAGTAATAGAGAGATAAATCTTTTATATACTACACTTAATATTAATTTAAAGGGTTATAATAGCTTATACTATAATAATCCCTTTATATTCTATAAAGATTTTACTAATTAAATAAAAAAACCTTTTAAATAAATAAAAAACTAGTATTTATTATTTTTATTTAAGGCACTATTAAATTTTTAATATCCTTATTTAATAGAGTTAAGAGAAGCTACTCTCTATTTATAATAACATTAATAAGCCCTTATATATTAAAATAAAATAATAGTTAAAAACCCTTAAAGCTATAAGTTTAGTTAGTTTTTATTATATTATCCTTAATATCTATTAATTTATAGCTTTCTATAGAGATAATATTATTATTTTAAATAGCTTAATTTTTAACTACCTTAAAGATATTATAGCCTTTAAAGTTAAAGATATAAAACTCTTTAAAAATAATAAAGACCTTAACCTTAAAGCTATTAATAAAGGGATATTATTATATAGTATCTTTTACTTTAAAAACATTTTATTTATTTATAATATTTTTAATATTAAAGTAGCTAACTTTAATACTAATATAGTTACTTAATTTATTAAACTTTTTAATAAATTTAATATTTATTAAAATAAAGAGGTAGTTTTTATAGTTAATAAAGATAAAATATATATTAACTTTATCTTTAAATAGTGAAATAAAGTTAAACCTTTATAGATCTATAACCTTAGTTAGAAAAATTATAAAAAATTCTATAAAATTTAAAATAAAAAGTATAAAGTTAATAAAATATTATTTTTAAATAGTAAAGAAAAAGCTCTTTATTTATATTTAAGATTTATTATTTAATAAATAATTAATAGAGTAATAAAGGTATATAGAGTTATAAATATATAATTAATTAACTATATAATAATACTAAATATTTACCTACTACTTAATTAAAGTAATATTATAAATAATACCTATAAAAAAAAGTAGAAAACCCTTTTAAATATTATAGGTTTTTTTAATTAGCTTTTAATATATTTAAACTATTATAACTAAATAGTAATTATTTTAAAAAAAAGTATAAAGGTATTTTATATAGTAATATAAAGATATAAAAACTTAT
Organism: Claviceps africana; assembly: GCA_018360145.1. NCBI lineage: Eukaryota > Fungi > Ascomycota > Sordariomycetes > Hypocreales > Clavicipitaceae > Claviceps > Claviceps africana. Next base: position 89,639 of record SRPY01000040.1, on the reverse strand, counting down.
TAATATATATATAGCACTTTATAGATCGCTTATTTTATAATTATAACTTTATTTAAGTTTATATTAATAATATTATAATTTTCTTAAATACCTTTAAGGATTACCTTTATTATTTTAAAATTATTTTTAATATTATTAATAAAGCTTACCTTTATATTTTAGTTAGTAAGTCTTTTATTAAATATCCCTTTATTTAGCTATTAAGATTTATTATTAATATAAATAGCTTTATTACTATAAATAATAAAGTAAAGGCTTTTAAGTATTTATAAATACTAACTATATTAATTAATCTTAAAACTTTTATTAAAATAATAAGTTACTTCTACATTAATATACTATAGTTTAATATCTATATTTACCTTTTTTAAAATAAAAAAATAAGTCTTTTATAAAAAGTTAAAGAAAGGAATAAGATTTTATTTAGCTTTTTAAAGTAAGCTTAAAAATAAATAATAAAGTTTAAAACCTTTAAATCTATTAAAGAGAAAACTATAGCCTTTAAAAACTTATATAATCTTTTATATATAAAGATACTCCTTTAGTATTATAATTTAAAAAAACCACTTTTTTTTAAGATTAATATATATAAAGAAAGGTTTAGCCTATATACTTTTTAACTTAATATAGAATAAAATAGTATAAATATTCCTAAAAAGAATATTAATAGTAATAAGTTATAGTTTATTACCTTTTTTTTATAATTTACCTTTACTATTAAAAAACGCTATAATTTAATTAAAGTAAAGGTCACTACTATTATATAAAGAATATATAAACTATATAAAATAGTTTAATTTAACCTTGCTTTTATTAATATTATAATAGATTATACTTTAGTAAAAGGGATTATTTATTATATATTATTTATAATAATAGATTTTAATAAAGCTTACCTTAAGTTAATAAAAGTTACTAACTACCTTTTATAATTTAACTTATATATAATTTATATCTTTAAAGTCCTAAATATAGTCTTTAATATACTTTTAAAACTTTTTATTAAACTTAGCTATTAAAAAGCAGTAAATAGCAGTACCTTTAATAAATTAAATACCTATATATATTTTAATAAAAACTATATAGTAGAAGTTATAATTAATTCTTAGCTTAAAGAAGCTATATTAATAGAGTACTATATTAACTTAAAGTATAGCTATATTTTATAAAGTATTATAAACTACTGCTAAAAATAATGATAACTTAGCTACTATTACCTATAAATTTTAATATATAGCTAAAACCTTTATAATAATAAATTATTATATTACTAAGACTTTAAAGGATATTACTAACTATATATATTCTATAATTATATAAAGGAAATTCTAGCTATAGTCTATAATAACTACTATTACTTTAATATTAACTATATAATTAAAGAGCTAAAAACAGTAGTTTTTTTAAATATAAATAAGTAAATTTATAATTATATTATATACTACTCTATATATAGGGAGAATTCTATATTATAAAGTAAAGCTATTAATAAAATACACCCTTTATAAATAAAGCCTACTTCTTTTTATATAATATCCCTAGATTTTATTATTAATATACTAAAGAAACTATTTATTAATATAGCTTAATTAATTAAGGGATTTAATACTTTAAATATTTTATATTTAATAAATTACTTATTTAATAAAAAGACTATCTTTATATTAAGGTATAAAATATATATAGTAGAAATTTAAGCTAAACTACTACTTTAATTACTATACTTTATAAATTAAGGCCTTTTTAAAGAAACTATTAGTAATTATAATTTTAAATTTCTTTTTAACTTATAAAATATATTATTTTATACTCTTAGTATTAAACTCTTTATATTAACTATATACTACCTTTAAATTAATAGCTTAGCTAAAAAAAAAACTAAACTATAATAATAGTAATTTACTTTTATATAATAACTAACCTTAATATATTATAAATTAATATCCTTTTTACACTATAGTATTACCTAAATAATATAATAGCTATAGCTATTAGTTATTCTCTTAATAAATTAGTTTTTAAATATAAGCTATTATTAATAGTAAACCTTCTTTATAATATAAAAGATATTAACTTTAACTTAAAAGACACTAACCTTATAGTCTTTAAATATTTATATTAATAAAAAGTAAAAAACACTATTATAATAGTAGTTACCTTTATTAAAATTTAATATAACTCTAAATATAACTTAATAAATATTAATATTAGCAATATAGTATACCTTTAACTTTATTTAAAATATAAACTTTTAAAAAAACCTAAAAAAAAGTAATTACTTTAAAGAGCTAAGCCTTTTAAAGTACTAAAGTAAATTTTATTACTTTCTTTTTATTTAAATTTCTTAACTAAATTCTATATATATTTAGTGGTTTTAATAGCTTATTTATAGAAACTATAGTAAAGAAGTAACCCTTTTTAAAGATAAGCTACTACACTACCCTTAATAGCCCTTAAATATAGCTTTAAAGTAAACTATTAAAAAATTAAAAGAATTAATAGTTATAAAGCTTATTTTTTTTATAAAAAAGAGTAGAAATTTAAACTTAAATTTCTTATTTAATAAAAAAGATATATAATAAAGGATAATTAATAAATATTTAAAGAAAATATATAAGTTAATATTAGTGAAATAATAGAAAAATATCTTTAAAAACACTTAATTAACTAAAAAATAAAATAGTAAAGAAAGGGCACTAAGCCCGCTTTATACTAAGATTAATTAGCTAAACTAAGTAAGTATTTAAAAAAAAAAATTAAAAACCTCTATAAATTAATAAATACTTATAAAATACTATAGCTTTTAAGCTATAGTCCCTTACTTATATACTTTACTTTAAACTTACTTTATTCTCTATAATTTAAAACTAAGAAAACCCTATAACCTTTTTTAATTATCCCCTTTTTTTAATTAAATCCTATATTTTTTATTTAACTTTTTATTTATCTCTTTTTATTTCTAATTATATTTACTAAAATTACTTTTAAATACTACTAATTATTCTCTAAACCTATTAGAAATAATAGCATTTTTTACTTATAATAGTAAATAATTAAGAAAACTTAATTTAAAAGTAGTAATAAACCTAAAAAAGCTTTATAAAAACCTTTTTAAGATTTTTTATTTATATTTTTAATAATTATTTATTAACTATAACTATTATAAGCTCTTTAATACCTCTTTAACTCTCTTTAATACCCTTTTATATAAAAGTAATAAAAAAATCCTTAATAATAGATCCTTTATAAGGTTTTATATAACTTAAGGAATATAATAATAACTTTCTTTATATTAATAAATTAAGAGAATATAATTTTAATATAAAAAGATTTAATATCCTTAATATAAACCTAATTATTTATAATATAGCTTTCTACACTTATTTAGCTACTTTTAATATAGCTACTAACCTTTATATATTATTTACTAACTTTTATATACTTAATAACTTTATAGCTATAATTAATAATAAATATTAAAAGCTATTTAATAATTTACTTTAAAATAATAATAATTTCTTTAATAAAGAAATACTTAATTTAGATTATAATAAAGAAATAACTAACTTAACTTAACTTTAAAACTTTATAATATAGTAATTTAATAAAATAGTAGCTAAGTACTTTATAAATAAAGCTACCTTTAAATATATTTAAAAATACTATAGGCTTAACTATTTATATTAATTTAATAAAGCTAATAGTATTAAACATATTATAATAAATAATAAAATTCTAAAATAAAATACTTTAAAGGTAAAATACTATAGTAAATATTTATTAATAAATAATAGTAAAACTACTAATAATTATAAACCTTTTTTAATATTATATATAAAGTAGTGCTTTTAAAATTAAAATAATATAAAGAAATAATAGTTTTATAAAGATATTTTATACTTTATAAATTAAGAATTTACTATATAAAAAGCAATAATTATTAATAATAGGGTTTTTATTAAAGAAAATAATAATTTATATAAACTATAGCTAACTACTCTTTATATTACCTTTAGTATTATTAATAAAAAGAGAGTAGCTTTAAAAGTAATATATTTAATATTAAAGAAAGGTAGTGTAATATATAGATCTTTAAAACTTCCCTTTATTTATAGTATTTAAAATAGCTTTAAAAAGGTAGTTTATATTTATTACTTTAAAGGTAATATTAAAGGTAAAAACTATAAAATATAAATATTAAACTACTATAAAATCCTAAGTATCTACTTTATTTATAGCTAAAAATATATTAATAGCACTATTATAAGCTCCTTTATTATAATATAAAGGGCTAACCTTATATAAATCTTTAATACTATATTACTTAAATGCTTTATAGAGTTTAATAGTAAGTTTTAAAACTTAATTTAAAGACTTATTAAAATAAAGAAAGAAGTTTATAAAATAAAAGAGAATAACTATAAAAAAGAAAACGCTACTATAATAGTAGTATTTATTAACTTAGTTAATAATTTAACTTTAAAAAACTATAATAAAGCTATAATATATTTATAATAAAAAGTAAAGGCTTTCTTTACTTTAATCCTTAACCTCTTTAATATTAATAGCTTTATTTTTAATAAAACCTTTTAGTTTACTTTACTTAAAAATACTATCTTTATTAATATTAGTATTAAAAAGCTAATATTATACTTAATAATAGTGGAAATTAGTATTATTAATAATATTAAAGTATAAAGCTAACTTTATATAAATATTAATATACTAAGCTTATAGGTTTAAGCTATAAAAACACTATAGTTTATAATTATACCTTTAAAGACTAGTTTTTAACCTATTAATATTAATAAAGCTAATAATAATTATCTTTTATAAAAAACCTATAAGCGTTTAAAGGTAAATTCTACTACTAATATAGTAACTATTAAGCTAAAAATTACTTTAATTAAATTTTAAATTAATATTATAAATTATTACCCTAGCCTTTAAAGTATTTTTAAATATAGAAAGTAAAAAATAAATACCTTTTATAAAAACCTATAAGTTTTAAAAGTAATACTATAACGCTTTAATATATTTAAATAATATAATATATAGAAACCTAAAATTAATAAAGTATAAAGAAATATATTTACTTATAAATAATTGCCTTTCTTTTAGTAAAGACTTTATTAGCTATAAAACTATAACACTATAACTAGCTATAGAATACTTTATAACCTTTATATATAAAGATATATAATAACCTAGCTATTATAATAATCCCTTACCTTAATTTTATTAAATACCTTATTAAGCTAAAAGGCTACTATATTTCTTTTATAAAACTATACTCCTTAGTAGTAAAAGTAAAAATAAATATATCTATAATAAAAACACTATATATTATTTATAAAGCTATATTAAGCTTAGTAAAAGTAAAAATAAAGTAAATTACCTCTTTTACTTAGTTTATAGCTATATTAATTAATTATTTATTATAATTAATATTTCCTTTTTCTCCCTTTATTACTCTCTTTTTTTTCCTTTTTCTTTTATCCTTTCCTTTACTCTCTCCTTTATTATTTCTTTTTAAATCCTTTTAGCTATTTTTAATATTTTTTAGTTTAAATATACACTTCTTTTTATTTTTTTATAAGTTTTATAGACTTTTATAATAAATATATAGCTTATATATTAAAATAATAACTAAAGAATAAAATACTATTTATAAAAAGGTAAATTAAAGCTATAACACTATATAGTAATATATTAAGTATATTATTACTATAGTTAATAAAGGTAAGGCTATTAAATAAAGTACTTTAATTTTAAGAATAATTTATAATAATAAAGGAATTTAATATTAAAACCTTACTATTTATAAATTAGCTTATTTATAAAGGTAGGACTATATACTTTTAAATAATATTTATTAAGTTTAGCTACTTAATTAAATTTAGTTTTTATATTAAAAATATTAATAAATTTAGTACTTTATTACTTAAAAGTTTTATTAATATATTATTAAGCTTAATATAAAAGCTTTAATTTAGCTTTAAAAGAATATCTTTACTTTTACTAAAAAGATCTTTATTAAAGATAAATTATAGGCTTTAATTACTAATAGCTTTATAAAATATATTAATTACTATATTTTAAAGGGACTTATTAAAGGGAGTAATAACTACTAAATATATCTATACTTTTATAAATACTTTAAAGCTATAAATATAAAAAGTAATAAACTAAGATCCTTTTAAATAAAGTAAGGTTTCTTTAAATATAAATATAATATATTTAAAATAATAATATTTATATAAATCCGCTTTTATTTTCTAAATAATTACTTTATATATAAATAGATTTAATAACTTACCTTTATAGAATTTTAAAATGCTATTAATTAAATTATAAATAACACTTCTTTTTATAGATGCTTATTATTTTATATTAATTCTCTACTTACTTACTAAGGATTTTAAATTAAATTGCAATTTTATATAATTTATAGTATAAATAAATAAGCCCTTTAGTCCACTAAAGAGTAAATTAATTATAGCCTCTATATAGTAGGTATTAATACCTTAAAGGTAATTAATATTTATAAAAAGTATATTATTTATATAGTAGCTATTAAGTAATAATAAAATTATAAGTAACTTTATATAGAAATTATATACTATATATATAAATTATTAATTATTCCCTTAGTTTTAGGCTATTTATTTATAGAAGTTAAAAGGATTTTTAGTATTAACCTTTATAAGTATAACTACACTAAATATCTTAATTATTTTTAAAGGATAAGTTTATTAATTATTTACTTATATAGCCTATATTTAATAAACTATAATATTTAAATAGATTTTAAAGAAGACCTTAAATACTTTATAATAAACCTTAGTATTTGTTGAAAATAACAGCTATTTTCAGGAGACCTCATCCACTATAAGGACCTTTAATAGGCCTTATAACGACCCTAACCCTGACCTCTATAGAGACTTTATAGGGGGTCTTTAGGTTAAAAGCTAGCGATAGTGTGCGTAATATACGCGTGTATATACACGTAGTAAGCGTAAAAATAGACGTTTTAGCTAAGAGCTTATAGCTATAAACGCCCCACTTTTCTAGCTTTTTTGCCTTTAATTACACGCTTTAATAGCTAGTATACGCTTAATTAAGAAGCTAATAGACCGTTAGCTTAAGTAATTAATTTTTATAGTAATAAAGTATATTAGCTAAATTTTAATTAAAGATTTAAGTTACATTGCTTAGCAGCTATAAAGCCTTAAATTATATAATCTATAGATTACTTTAAAGAAGGAAATAAAAGGTTTTTAAAATTAAATTATATAAAGACTAAAGGTTATAGAAAGGAAATATAAGGAGTTTTATTATTACTAAAGTAAGGGGAATTTTTCTATATAAATTTCCTAATTTTTAAATTTTTAAGATTTTTCTATATATAGATTTTCACTAAGTAAAATTTTTAGTGTATATATTAATAGGTTAATTATATAGCTATAAGTCTATTTTTTTATTTTTCTATATAAATAAATTTTATAGAAAATAAAAAGTAGCTTATAAGCCCTTACTAGCTATATAAATCTATTAATAGGCTTAGTAAGTATATAAAGAAAAACACTTATTTCTTTATAGCTACCTATAACTATATAAACTATTAATTAAACCTACTACCTATAACATTAAATAAATTAAATAAAATTTAAGAAAATTTACTTATATTTTATAAGCTAAAATTTAGTGTATTTTATATATTAAAAAGTGTATATTAAGCTTTTAATATAGAAATAAGGCCTATAGTAACTGCTATAGCGCTATAAAGACCTTTTAACCACTAGCTTACTAAGCCTTATTACCTTAGTATTTTAAAGGGTAAAAGCCTCTATAAACCCCTTATTTTTAATAGATTATAAGCTTAAAAGCACTTTTTAAGTATTAAAATATTCACTAAATTTTATAAAATAAAGAGAAAATTTACTAGAAATTATCTAAATTTTCTACATTAAAGTATAGATTTAAAGAAAGATTTAAAAGCTATTATTCCTTTTATAAAAATAGAATAAATTTACTAAAAGAAGTCTTCCCTTTTATAAAATAGAGAGAAATATAATATAAAAGAAATTCTACTTCTATAAAAATAGAATCTATAAATTATAAAAGCATTCCTACTTCTATAAAAAAGAAAAGATATAGAAAACTCTTATTTCTATAAAAAAAGTATAAAGGTATTTCCCTTTATAAAAAGGAAATATTATAAAAGCTTTCCTTCTATAAAGGCCTTAGAAACATTCCTATTTTTAAAGGCTAAGACCTATAAATAAAAGCTTTTATAGGTATTTTTTTTTTTATAAATTTCTACTTTATAAAGCTTTTCCTTTCTTTATAATTTAGTAGCTATAAACTCTATAAACTTAGGGCCCTAAGCTAAGAGCTAAGAGTAGGTTTAGGTTAATTCTATAAACTAGTAAATTACTGCTTAGAATAATAATATCTCTAATATTCTATAAAAATTAGAAGATTTAGCTATAACTATAGCTAATAACTTAGTAAATAAGCTAGCAAATACACTACTAAAAGATCTTAATTTTAATAGAAGTATAAGCTAAAATAAGGCTTTTAATATATTAAATTCCTATAATAACTCTATTATTAAAGAATTTAATAAAAGGGTTTATAGCTTCCTAAAGGCTATAAGGCTAAAGGGACTAGAAAATTATAATTAATAGAAATAAGCCCTAGTAATTTAATTTAAGGCTTTAAAAATGCCTAATTTTCTAAATAATCTTAAGGGATTTTCTAGTAATTTAAGTAATCTTAACTAAGCTATTATTTTTATACTTCTAAGAGATAGCTATTTTAAGGGCCCTTAGGCCGCTATAATTTAGTAATAAAACTTAATAAAAGCTTTTAACCTTTTAGAAAGGTAGTATTCTTAAAGTGCTAAAATATAATGTAGCTCCCTATATTCCTAATTCTATAGCTTAAATTTCTAAGGCTTTAAAGGATCTTTAGAGGCTTTTAATGCTTTATTTAATAATTTACTAGCTAAACTAGTAATTTCTAGCGTTTCTATAGAACCTATAAATTAAGTAAATTAATATTTATAAGTATTAAAATCTACTTTTCCTTAGTAGGTAGAAAGGCAATGATTTACTATAAGGACTAATAGAGCCCTAAGGATCCCTATAAAGGCATTAAATTTGTAATTTTTAATAGTAAACCTACTAAAAGAGTAGTAAGATAAGAGCTTTACTATAGCTAAAGCTTTAAATTATAAAGCTATAAGCTTTAAGGAATCTATATATAAAGGCTTTAAAGAAAATAAGACCTTTAATTTTTATAAAAATAAAAATAATAAAAAGAATAACCTCTAAGAAAATAAAGGAAATTCTAAGTTCTCTTTTAATAAAAAGAAAGGTAAAACCTAGCTTAAGAAATCCTTTAAAAAGGCTAAGAATAAAGCTTAAAAGGGTGTATTTATACTAGGTAATTTTAACCTTACTAATAGCTCTTTAAAGCTTCTTAGTAGATCTAGTAGCCTTAGTGCTAGCAGTAAATCCACTAATTTTAGTGATTTTAGCGGTATTACTAGCACTAAAAAAGACTTAAAGAATAAAAAACCCTCTAAGGCCTTTAATATTAATTATAAAGTAATAAAGAACTCCTTTCTTTATAATATAGGCTTTATAGTGTATTTAGTTAATTTTAAAGAGCACTTTATAAGCTATATTCCTTATAAAAAGAGGGAAGTTAAGCCTATCTTTACTAGTAAGGGACCTATATATTCTAAAGGATATAGAAAAGCTAAATTTCTAGTGCTTTACTAGTAAAATCCTAATAAATATAGGCCTTTAATCCTTTAAAACATACTATATTTTCTAAGTCTAAATATAAATATAGTTAGTGGATTAAAGCACTATTTAGTAAGAGGATATATAAGTAAAAATACTTTATATTTAGCTAATAGGTCTTATATTAGTCTTTTAAATATTAAGAAACACAGCTTTTTCTTTTAAATAAAAGACTTATATGCACCCCTTTTAAAATCACTTAATAGCTTTTATAGCTACTATAATAGTTATTTTAACTATTAGGTTTTTAGCTACTTTATAAAGGTTAAAATCCCTTTTAAAGAGCCTTTATAGGCTAAGAAAGCTATTAAAATTAAAGAATTAAGGGATTTTAATTTAAAACCTCCTAATACTATAGCCCCTTTTTCCTTAATACCTATAGCCTTAGGCTAAGTCCTTTATTCCCTTAATTTAACACCTAATTCCCTTAAATTAAAGCCTAATTCTTAAAGGGTATAATAGGCTTTAGTAGACTCTCTTACTATATTTTTAAAGGCTTTAAAAGACCTAAAAATAATAGAAGGTCTTTTAAAGCCTTTAGGACTATAAGTGCCTTAATAAAAGGCCTATAGATCCTCTAATAGGGCCTAGTAAGGAGCTATAAAAGAAGGCCCTATAAGGCTTAAAAAGTTAAGCTTAAGTGCTAAAAGTTAACCTTTAAAGCTTAATTTATACTAAAAATTACTAAAATTAGCTGGAATTTAGTATATTTAGCTAGGGTATTTAGGGATTAACTTTTTAAAGAAAATAAGCTTATTAGCTAAGGGAATATTAGATTTTATTAGTATTAAAAATAAGGATTTTAACTGCCTAACCTATACTTAAACTAAAGTAGTTAGAAGACCTAATAAAAATTTAATTTCTAACCCTTTTAAAGCTCTAAATAGGCTAGAGGGGGATATAGTAAAAATTAGCTCTACCTTTTATAATAAAAAGTAAATTTACTTATTTTTAGTAAATTAAAAAACTAGATTTAAATAGGTTTTATAAATGCTTAATAAAAAGAGACCTACTGTATTTTTAGCTATTAAAAGCTTCTTTAAATCCCTAAAGAATAAGTTTAGTACTTACCCTAAACATCTATATTTTAATAAAGGTAAAGAAATTAATTTTACTTTATAGGGCTAGCTAGCTAAAAAGGGGATAAAATTTATAACCTCTTCCCCTTATATCTATAAGTAAAATGGATTAGCTAAGCGTTCTATCTGTATTATTTTAGATAGATTATAGGCTACCTTACACTGGTTTAGTTTGCTGTTATTTTTATAGAATTTCGTCCTTTTTTTAGTTATAAATTCTATAAATTTATTAGTAAATTTAACTAAACTAATGTGCTTAATATAATTATTAGCTAATGACTTTAATAGGCCCTTTATGCTTAATTATAGCTTTTTTAAAGCTATAGGCTTTTATTATAAAGTCTTAATTCCTTTAGAAAAAAGACTTAAAGCTTAAAAGCTAGCCTCTAAAATAGTGCTTAGTAGGCTACTTACTATAGTAGGTTCTAAAACCTATATAGTATACATTCCCTCTAAAAGGCTTATAATAAAAACTAGCTTTCTTAGAATTATAGAACCTATAGGCCCTATTTTTAGTAGCCTCCCTAGGCTTTTTATAGGGAATAATAGCTCTTTAGAGGGGGATTTCCTTAATAAAAATGCCCTAAAACCCTCTATAATTATAGAGGGGGCTAAGGTAAATTTAAAACCCTCTAATCCTTTAATAGAGATTAATTCCTTAGAGAGGGAAAAATAATTAAATAAGGTTATTTTTAGTGATAAGGATTACCCTATACCTTATAATTAAATAGTTAGAAATAAGCTTAGCTAAGCCTCTAGTCTTAGGGATTAAAATTCACTAAATTTAACGTAATTTAAGCCTGAAAAAATCAATTTAAATTCAGATAAAATGGATATTAATATAGGGGCTCTTATACATTAAATCTGCTATAAAGCACAACTTAAAGCAAAAGAAAATATACTTAAAAGTAAGCCTAAGACTTAGAAGTAAGCTTTATATTCACTAAATAAAGCTAAATAGCTTAAAGCGATTTTTAATAAATTTAAATAACTTTTAAAGGCTAGAACCTTTAAATTTATAGAGGCAGACTAAGTCCTTAAAGGCTAGAAGGTTCTAAAAAATCGCTTAATATTAAAAATAAAGAGAGATAAAGAAAATAATCCTTTTAAATATAAAGCATAGCTTATTATTAAAGGATTTATATAAATAAAAGGGTTAAATTATATAGATACTTTTACTACTATTAGTATTCCCCTTAGCTAGTGAATTTTACTAGCCTTAGTAGCTTAGAATAACTGGGAAATAAAGTAAGTAGACTTTATTAGTGCCTTTTTAAATAGCTACCTTAAAGAACTTATTTATATAATAATTCCAGAGGGTTTTATAGAATTTATTAAGTAAAATCTATACTTAGCTAAATTAGCTAAAAGCTATAGTTATAGGGCTTCTAAAAGGCAAATAATTATCTTTAGAAAGACCCTTTATAGCCTAAAGTAAAGCTTTAAAGAGTGGCAGTAAACGTTAACTAAAGTGTTTAAAAGCCTTAGTTTTAGCTCTCTTATATTTAACCCTACTATATTCTATAATCTAGCAACTAAAACGTTTATTATTACTTATATTAATAATTACCTCCTTATAGAGCTAAATTTATAATATATTTAATAGCTTAAAAAGGCCTTATATAAGGCCTACTCTATAGAAGATAGGGGCCCTGCTAAATTCTTTCTAGGGGTGTAAATACAGTGTAATTAAAAAAATAAGGTCTTAAAAATCCACTAAAAACAATACATTTAAGAGGCCTTAATACGCTTTAAGCTAGAAAATTGTAAAGTAGTTAGAATTCTAATGCAGCTAAGGGTCTTAAAAACATAGCTTACTAAGCCCTTAAAAAGCTAAGAAATTAAAGAATATTAGAGTATAATAGGGACTATTATGTACTTAATGCTCCTTACTAAGCTTAATGTTGCTTTTACGCTATAGTGGCTTTCTACAGCCTTAGCTAGTGTTACGCGCTAGATATAGCACGTAAAGCGTAGGCATTCGTAACTTATAGAATGCGTTATAAATAATTGTAAGAGGAATTATAAAAGAGAATATATATAAGTTATAGATAAGTGCATAGTTATATATAGTAATAAAGTTATCTTTCTACTTATATTCTTAGGAATCCTCCTTTTATATATAGAATTTCGTTATATAATAAGTTTAAGGCGTGTAAGAGATAAGTCTATTCTAAACTATTTATAGGTAAAAAGAAAATTATAAAACTATGTATTATAGTAAACATTAGCTAGTTTATATATTAAGTAAAATAAAAATAGGAAATTATAGAAAACTATATATTATAGTAAACACTAGCTATTTCTATATATTAAAGAAAAGAAAATTAATGTATAGTATTATATACGCCTTAAGAATCTTATTAAACAAAATAAAGAAGTAAAGTATAGAGTATAAAATATATAATTAACCTATAAAAGAAAATAGTAATATTCTTTATTTTTATAGTGTATTATATAGACTTTTATATACTTTTTTTAAAGATAAGTAGAAATATAAAGAGAGATATTATATAAAAGTAAAGTTATAACTACTGCCTCTTCTATACTATACCTATAATTATTATAGTATAGTTAAGGTCGTTAATAGGTTAGTACTTTATAGGAAAAATAATTATTATATAAAAAGGTTTTCTTTTTCTTTTATATTAGGAAGGGTATTATTTTCTTTATCCTTATTAGTAGAGGTGTCTTTAAATATAATGTGTTCTATATTATAAACGCTATATTCTATATAGCTAAGGATATTTTATTCTTTAGGTTTTATTAATTCTGCTACTTAAAGCTATTTATTAATACTAAAGTCTATTATAAGGTGTTTAAGGTCTTCTTTAAGACCTATTTAAATATTACAGTTTATTAAATATAGGCTATATAGGTAAATAACTAATAAGCTTATTCTTTAGAAATAATTAAGATACTTAATATAGTTATATTTATAAAGGTTAACGCTAAAAATCCTCTTAACTTCTATAAGTAAATAGCCTAAAACTAGGGGAATAACTAGTGATTTATATATATAGTATATAATTTCTATATAGAGTTACTTATAATTTTATTACTATTTAATAGCTACTATATAGATAATGTACTTTTTATAGATATTAATTACCTTTAAGGTATTAATACCTACTATATAGAGGTTATAATTAATTCGCTTTTTAGTGAATTAAAGGGCTTATTTACCTATACTATAAATTGTATAAAATTATAATTTAGTTTAGAATCTTTAGTAGGTAAGTAGAGGATTAGTGTGGAATAGTAAGTATTTATAAAAAGGAGTGTTATTTATAATTTAATTAATAACATCTTAAAATTCTATAAAGGTAAGTTACTAGATTTGTTTATATATAAAGCGATTATTTAGAAAATAAAAGCGGATTTATATAAATATTATTATTTTAAATATATTGTGCTTATATTTAGAGAAACTTTACTTTATTTAAAGGGATCTTAATTTGCTACTTTCTATGCTTATAGCTTTAGAGTATTTATAAAAGTATAGATATATTTAGTAATTATTGCTTTCTTTAGTAAGTCCCTTTAAAATATAGTAATTAATATATTTTATAAAGCTATTAGTAATTAAAGCCTATTATTTATTTTTAATAAAGATCTTTTTAGTAAAAGTAAAGATATTCTTTTAAAGCTAAATTAAGGCTTTTATACTAAGTTTAGTAATATATTAATAAAACTCTTAGGTAATAGAGTGCTAAGTCTACTAATATTCTTAATATAGGAACTAAATTTAGTTAAGTAGCTAAACTTAGTAAATACTACTTAAAAGTGTATAGTCCTACCTTTATAAATAAGCTAGCTTATAAATAATAAAGTTTTAATATTAAATTCCTTTATTATTATAAATTATTCTTAAAATTAAAGTACTTTATTTAATAGCCTTACCTTTATTAACTATAGTAGTAATACACTTAGTATATTACTATATAGTATTATAGCTTTAATCTATTTTTTAATAGGTAGTATTTTATTCTTTAGTTACTATTTTAGTATATAAGCTGTATTTCTACTATAAAAGTTTATAAAACTTATAAAAAGATAAAAAGGAGTGTATATTTAAGCTAAAAGATATTAAAAGTAGCTAAAGGGATTTAAAAAGAGATAATAAAGAAAAGGGTAAAGAAAAGAATAAAAGAAAAAGGAAAAGAAAGAGGGTAATAAAGGGAGGAAAAGGAAATATTAGTTATAGTAAGTAGCTAGTTAGTGTAGCTATAAGCTAAATAAAAGGGGTAATTTACTTTATTTTTACTTTTATTAAGCTTAGTATAGCTTTATAGATAATATATAGTGTTTCTATTATAAATATATTTATTCTTACTTTTACTACTAAAGAGTGTAGTTTTATAAAAGAAATATAGTAGCTTTCTAGCTTAATAGGGTGTTTAATAAAATTAAGGTAAGGGATTATTCTAATAGTTAAGTTACTATATATCTTTATATATAAAGGTTATAGGGCATTCTATAATTAATTATAGTATTATAGATTTATAGCTAATAAGGTCTTTACTAAAAGAAAGATAGTTATTTATAAGTAAATACATTTTCTTATACTTTATTAATCTTAAGTTCCTATATACTATATTATTTAAATGTATTAAGGCATTATAGTACTGCTTCTAAAACTTATAGGTTTTTATAAAAGGTACTTATTCTTTACTTTTTATATTTAAAAATACCTTAAAGGTTAAGGTAATAATCTATAACGCTAGTTTAGGATTTAGTTAAGGTGATTTTTAGCTTAATAGTTACTATATTAATAGTAAAATCTACCTTTAAGTGCTTATAGGTTCTTTATAAAAGATTATTATTATTAGCTTTATTAATATTAATAAGTTAGAAACCAGTCTTTAAAGGTATAGTTATAGGCTATAGTGTTTTTATAGCTTAAATTTATAAGCTTAGTATATTAATGTCTATATAAAGTTAGGTTTATACCTTAGTATTACTAATAATATTAATTTCTACTATTACTAAGTGTAATATTAGCTTCTTAATATTAATATTAATAAAGATAGTGTCTTTAAGTGGAGTAAACTAAAAGGTTTTATTAAGAGTAAGGCTATAGATATAAAGGAGGTTAAGGATTAAAGTAAAAAAAGCCTTTACTTTTCTTTATAAGTATATTATAGCTTTACTATAGTTTTCTAAAGTTAAATTATTAGCTAAGTTAATAAATACTACTATTATAGCAGTGTTTTCCTTTTTATAGTTATTCTCCTTTATTTTATAGACTTCCTTCTTTATTTTAATAAGTCTTTAAGTTAGGTTTTAAAACTTATTATTAAACCCTATAAAGCATTTAAGTAATATAGTATTAAAGATTTATATAAGGTTAGCCCTTTATATTATAATAAAGGAGCTTATAATAGTACTATTAATATACCTTTAGCTATAAATAAAGTAAATATTTAGGATTTTATAGTAGTTTAGTATTTATATCTTATAGTTTTTACCTTTAATACTGCCTTTAAAGTAATAAATATAAACTGCCTTTTTAAGGCTGTTTTAAACACTATAAATAAAGGGAAGTTCTTAGGATTTATATATTATATTACCTTTCTTTAGCGTTAAGTATATTGCTTTTAAAGCTGCTCTTTTTTTATTAATAATACTAAAAGTAATATAAAGGGTAGTTAGCTATAGTTTATATAAGCTATTATTTTCCTTAATAAAAACTCTATTATTAATAATTATTACTCCCTATATAGTAAATTCCTAACTTATAAAGTGTAAAATATCTTTATAGAACTATTATTTCTTTATATTACCTTAACCCTAAAAGCGCTACTCTATATATAAAACTAAAAAGGGTTTATAATTATTAGCGGTTTTACTATTATTTATTAATAAATATTTACTATAGTATTTTACCTTTAAGGCATTTTATTTTAGGATTTTGTTATTTACTATAATATATTTAGTGCTATTAGCTCTATTAAGTTAATATAAGTAGCTAAGGCTATAGTATTTCTAAATATATTTAAAGGTAGCCTTATTTATAAAGTACTTAACTACTATTTTATTAAATTACTATATTATAAGGTTTTAGAGTTAAGCTAAGTTAGTTATTTCTTTATTAAAACTTAAGTTAAGTATTTCTTTATTAAAGAAATTATTATTATTTTAAGGTAGATTACTAAATAGCTTTTAGTATTCTTTATTAGTTATAGCTATAGAGTTATTAAATATATAGAAGTTAGTAAGTAGTATATAAAGATTAATAGCTATATTAAAGGTAGCTAAATAAGTGTAGAAGGCTATATTATAGGTAACTAGATTTATATTAAAGATATTAAATCTTTTTATACTAAAATTATATTCTTATAATTTATTAGTATAAAGGAAGTTATTATTATATTCCCTAAGTTATATAAAACCTTATAAAGAATTTATTATTAAGGATTTATTTATTACTTCTATATAAAAAGGCGTTAAAGAGAGTTAAGGAGGCACTAAAGAGCTTATAGTAGTTATAGTTAATAAATAGTTATTAGAGATATAAATAAAGAATTTTAAAAAGGTTTCTATAAAGCTTCTTTAAGTTTATTACTACTTTTAAATTAAGTTTTCCTAATTATTTGCTATTATAAATAAAAAATGCTGTTATTTTTAATAGGTTTAAAGGATAATTAATGGTATTTAAAAGTAATTTTAGCAAATATAATTAAAAATAGGGAGAGGTAAGTAGGGAGTTAAATAAAAAATATAGGATTTAATTAAAAAAAGAGGATAATTAAAAAAGGTTATAAGGTTTTTTTAGTTTTAAATTATAGGGAATAAAGTAAGTTTAAAGTAAGGTATATAAATAAAGGACTATAGCTTAGAAGCTATAGTATTCTATAAGCGTTTATTAATTTATAAAGGTCCTTAATCCCTTTTTTTAAGTATTTACTTAGTTTAGCTAGTTAATTTTAGTATAAGGTAAGCTTAATGCCCTTCCTTTACTATTTTATTTTTTAGTTAATTAAGTGTTTTTAAAGGTATTTTTCTATTATCTCACTAGCGTTAACCTATATATCTTCTTTAAATATTTATTAATTGTCCTTTACTATATATTCTTTTTATTAAATAAGAAATTTAAGTTTAAATTCCTGCCCTTTTTTATAGAAAAAATAAGCTCTATAGCTATTAATTTTTTTAATTTCTTAATAGTCTACTTTAAAGCTACCTTTAAAGGCTATTAAGAGTAGTATAGTAGCTTACCTTTAAAAAGGGTTATTTCTTTACTATAGTTTCTATAAATAAGCTATTAAAACCACTAAGTGTATATAAGATCTAGCTAGGAAATCTAAATAAAAAGAAAGTAGTGAAATTTATTTTAATACTTTAAAAGGCTTAGCTCTTTAAAGTAACTACTTTTTTTTAGGTTTCTTTAAGAGCTTATATCTTAAATAAAGTTAAAGGTATACTATATTATTAATATTAATATTTATTAAGTTATATTTAAAGTTATATTAGATTTTAATAAGGGTAGCTGCTATTATAATAGTGTATTTTACTTTTTATTAATATAGATATTTAAGGACTATAAAGTTAGTGTTCTTTAGATTAAAGCTAGTATTTTTTATACTATAAAGGAGGTTTACTACTAATAATAGCTTATATTTAAAAACTAGTTTATTAGAAGAATAATTAATAGCTATAGCTATTATATTATTTAGGTAATGCTATAGTATAGAAAGGATATTAATCTATAATATATTAAGGTTAGTTATTATATAAAAGCAAATTACTAATATTATAATTTAGTTCTTTTTTTTAGCTAAGCTATTAGTTTAAAGGTAGTATATAGTTAATATAAAGAGTTTAATGCTAAAAGTGTAGAATAGTGCTTTCTATAAATTAAAGAGGAATTTAAGATTATAATTACTAATAATTTCTTTAAGGAGGCCTTAATTTATAAAGTATAGTAATTAAAGTAGTAGTTTAGCTTAGATTTCTACTATATATATTTTATACCTTAATATAAGGATAGTCTTTTTACTAAATAAGTAATTTATTAAGTATAGAATATTTAAAGTATTAAATCCCTTAACTAACTAAGCTATATTAATAGATAGTTTCTTTAGTATATTAGTAATAAAATCTAGGGATATTATATAAAAAGGAGTAGGCTTTATTTATAAAGGGTGTATTTTACTAATAGCTTTACTTTATAATATAGAATTCTCTTTATATATAGGGCAGTATATAATATAATTATAAATTTACTTATTTATACTTAAAAAAACTACTGCTCTTAGCTTTTTAACTATATAGTTAATACTAAAGTGGTAGCGGTTATTATAGACTATAGCTAGAATTTCCTCTATATAATTATAGAGTATATATAGCTAGTAATATCCTTTAAAGTCTTAATAGTATAATAATTTATTATTATAAAGGTCCTAGCTATATATTAAGATTTGTAGGTAATAGTAACTAAGTTATTATTATTTTTAATAGTAGTTTATAATACTTTATAAAATATAGCTATACTTTAAGTTAGTATAGTACCCTACTAATATAGCTTCTTTAAGCTAAGAATTAATTATAACTTCTACTATATAGTCTTTATTAAAATATATATAGGCATTTAGTTTATTAAAGGTACTGCTATTTACTGCTTTTTAATAGCTAAGTTTAATAAAGAGTCTTAAAAGTGCGTTAAAGATTATATTTAAAACTCTAAAAATATAAATTATATATAAATTAAACTATAAAAGGTAGTTAGTAACTTTCGCTAATTTAAGGTTAGCTTTATTAAGATCTATTATTATAAGTAATATATAATAAATAATCCCTTTTACTAAAGTATAATCTATTATAATATTAATAGAAGTAAGGTTAAATTAGGCTATTTTATATAGTTTATATATTCTCTATATAATAGTAATAACCTTTACTTTAATTAAGCTATAGTATTTTTTAATAGTAGAGGTAGGTTATAAAAGAAAGGTAATAAGCTATAACTTATTGCTATTAATATCCTTTTTAGAAATACTTATACTATTCTATTCTATATTAAGTTAAAAGGTATATAGGCTAAACCCTTCTTTATATATATTAACCTTAAAGAAAAGTAGTTTCTTTAAATTATAGTGCTAAAGAAGCACCTTTATATATAAAAGGTTATATAAGTTTTTAAAGGCTATAGTCTCTTCTTAAATAGGTTTAAAGGTTTTAGACTTTACTATTTATTTTTAAGTTTATTTTAAAAAGCTAAATAAAATCTTATTCCTTTCCCTAACTTTTTATAGAAGACTTATCTTTTTATTTTAAAAAGAGTAAATATAGATATTAAACTATAGTATATTAGCGTAAAGGTAACCTACTATTTTAATAAAAGTTTTAAGATTAGTTAGTGTAATTAGTATTTATAAGCGCTTAAAAGCCTTTACTTTATTATTTATATTAACAAAGCTATTTATATTAATAATGAATTTTAATAGCTAAATAGAGAGATATTTAATAAAAGACTTACTAACTAAGATATAAAGGTAAGCCTTATTAATAATATTAAAAACAATCTTAAAATAGTAGAGGTAGTCCTTAAAGGTATTTAAAAAAATTATAATATTATTAATATAAACCTAAATAAAGTTATAGTTGTAAAATAAGTAATCTATAAAGCGCTATATATATACTAGTAAGGTTTTATACCCCTATATTGCTATATAGAATACCTTTACACCTTTTTTTAAGATAATTACTATTTAGTTATAATAGTTTAAATACACTAAAAGCTAATTAAAAAAACCTATAGCGTTTAAAAGGGTTTTCTACTTTTTTCTATAGGCATTATTTATAATGTTACCTTAGTTAAGTAGTAGGTAAATATCTAGTATTATTATGTAGTTAACTAGTTATATATCTATAACCTTATATACCTTTATTACTTTATTAGTTATTTACTAAATAATAAATCCTAAATATAAGTAAAGAGCTTTTTCTTTACTACTTAAAAATAATATCTTATTAACTTTATACTTTTTATTTTAGATTTTATAGAATTTTTTATAATCCTTTTAGCTAAGGTTATAAACCTATAAAGGTTTAACCTTATTTTATTATTTAAGGATAAAGTTAATATATATCTTATTTTTATTAACTATAAAAACTACCTCTTTATCTTAATAAATATTAAACTTATTAAAGAGTTTAATAAGTTAAGTAGCTATATTAGTATTAAAGTTAGCTACTTTAATACTAAAGATATTATAAATAAATAAAATGTTTTTAAGGTAGGAGATACTATATAATAATATCTCTTTATTAATAGCTTTAGGGTTAAGGTCCTTATTATTTTTAAGGAGTTCTATATCTTTAACTTTAAAGGCTATAATATCTTTAAAGTAGTTAAAAATTAAGCTATCTAAGATAATAATATTATCTCTATAAAAAGCTATAAATTAGTAGATATTAAGGATAGTATAATAGAAACTAACTAAATTTATAGCTTTAAGGGTTCCTAACTATTATTTTATTTTAATATATAAGGGCTTATTAGTGTTATTATAAATAAAGAGTAGCTTCTCTTAACTTTATTGAATAAGGATATTAAAAATTTAATAGTGCTTTAAGTGGAAATAGTAAACGCTAGTTTCCTATTTATTCTAAAGGTTTTTCTACTTAATTAATAGAATCTTTATAAAATATAAAGGGATTATTATAGTATAGGCTACTATAACCCTTTAAATTAGTACTAGGTATAGTGTATAAAAAATTTATCCCTCTACTGCTATACTATAAACTATATAGAAAGTTATACTAAAATTAATAAAATTAATTTATATACTATAATTATATATAAATTTTATATTAATAAATATTTAGAGTATAAGGTTATTTATAATATCTATAGTAACTATAAAGTAGCTAAAAACCTAAGTGCCTTTTATAGTGCTAAAAATGTAAAAGTTAAATATTACTATTTTAATAATAAAGAATAAAGAATTTACGCTATTTACTGTTTTAGAGCTTTAAGTGCTCTATTTAATATTATAGCTGTTCTGCTTAAGCTATTCTTTATTAACTAAGATAAAGGAGGTTTTAGTATTTAAGTAGATTTTATATCCCTTACCTTTATTGTTAAAATATACTAGTATTTTAAAGTATATTAAGGCTTTTATTTTTTTATTAACTTTAAGCTACTTTAAGTAGATAACTGCCTCTATTACTTAGCTACTTATAATTTTACTACTAAGCTTTATAATTACTAAAGGCGCTTTAAAGTAGTTCTTTATATTAATATAAGTAATATAGATATCTATATAGTTATTATTTAGTTTTAGGGCTAATATAGGCATTTTATTAAGCGCTGCTATATTTATAGTTACTAAAAGACTATAAGCTAAAATATTTAGTGCTTTAGTAATAATAATTAAAGGTATTTTATAATAGTATAGTAGGTTAGTAATAGTTAAGTATATATCTATAAAATTCGCTTTAATAAAATTAAACTATTTACTGTTATCTTTATTAATAATTTCTCCTTCTTCTATAAAGTAGTACCCTAAGGCTTTAAGTTTAATCTCTTTAGCTATAGAATTAAAACCCTTACTATTTATAATAAAATATATTAATTTACTATTAGCCTTTTATTTTTAATAAAACTTTAGATTATATTTACTATTAAATTATAGTTTACTTAGGCTAGACTATAGTAGCTATAGGTTAAGGCTATTTATTCCTACCTTTTTTAAAGGGGGTCTCCTTAAAGTAAATAAGGTAATTAGCTACTATTTATTTTAAAGGGGGCTACTGTTATTTAAGTAGAGGTAGAAATGCCTTTTATATAAATAACTATATAGAGGTATATATTAATATCTTTAATTTAAATAGTTATAATTTTATAAAGGATATTAAGTACTACAGTATTTTTACTATTATAGGCTATGTCTTTAGTTCTAAAAACTATTATTATATTATTGTAAGCTAAAGGTTTATCCTTTTAAATTGCCTTTAAGCTATTATTAATTTTAGTAGATCTCTATATTATTATTAAAATATTCTAAATCCTTATCTTTATTAAATACTTCTATAGCTAGGTTAGTGTTAATTTTTATTTTTATCTTCTTAATCTTTCTATAGTTTTTAGCTTTTTAAAGTATATCCTAAAGGTTATATCTTTTACTATTAATAAGTTTAATATATATATTACGTTAATCTATTTTTAGTAAAGGAGGGTAAAGTTATTAAAGTTTTATATATAACTTAAAGTAAAGTTAAATTAATAGCTAAAAGTTATTAAATTTACTATTAGCTTATATATAATAGAAAACCTTTATTATAAAGTCCTTAAGGGATATAGTGTTAACTATATTATCTCTAAAGAATTTAGCTTAATTAAGTTAAGCTATAGTATTTTAAACTTTAATACTAAATTCCTTTTAAACTATATAGAAAACTAAGTTTAAATTACTAAAGATTGTTATCTGCTTTTAGTTATTAAGATACTATTTATACTAAGTTAGCGCTAGCCTTTAAAATAGGTACTAAATCTAGTGTTAGATTTAATTTTAGTAATTTAGAGTTATATAACTATAGTGGTCCTTTACTGCTTAGATTTAAAGATCTATATTGCTAAAAATAGCTGCCTTTTCTTTATAGTAAATAGCCTTATTATTAATATCTTTAGGATTAGTCTTAAGGTTAAGGTACTTAATATCTTCTATCTTCTATAAAGTATTAAGATATCTATTATAGATATTAGGTGCTAAGGTAGAGATTCTTTAGTATTTAACTATTATAGCTAGCTTTTCTATAATAGAAAGCGGAGGCTAACTATAGTGCGCTAATAAGCATTAGAATGCTTGCTTATTAAAGCGTTAACTTTATTCCTTAAAATATAGAGTATATATATTAAGGTATTCTTAATTAAAGTCTACTATTAATTAGTAGTTTAAGTAGGTCTCCTAATATTAAAAGGAAGACACTAACCTTTTAGTGTTATTTATAGAAGCTTATTATAAAAGGTTTTCCTTATAATTAGTTATTACCTTATTATAATAAATACCTAGTCCTTTCTAAAGGGGATTACTAGTTAGTAGTAGCTTTATAAATTAAGATTTAAGGTTTTATTAGCTTAATAAGTAAATATTTACTAAAGCGCGTTAGTTTTTAATTTAAAATTCCATTATTATACGCTAGGAATTCTTTATTATATTTACATTAGTTTATTTAATATAGAGGTCTTATTATTTAAATTCCTCTTTAAGAAAAGAGATTACTTTATTTTAAGAGATTTCTATAGAAGCTAGTTTTAGCTTAATAAATATTAAAACCTTCTTCTAAACTTAACTAATAAAGGCTAGTATAAAATTAAGGGAAATTACTTTAGTGTCTATATTTATATACCCTTCTTTAAAGGAAAAGCTATAGAGATTCTTTTTTAGTAAAAGTAAGTTAAATTTTAAGGTCTTTAGGGGTTCCCTTTTACTAATACTATAGTTATTCTTTATTAATATATCTTTTTATTTAATTTAAAAGGTTTTTATAGAAAAGGGGGTACTTAGCCTACTAATAGAGGAAGAGGTTTATAGCGAGTCTAAGGGACTGTTTTTTAGTTTAAGGAGATTTAAAAGTCTAAACTTTTTTACTTAGTTTATTGTTTTTTTTATAGCTTTTAGTTCTTTATTAATAAAAGAGCTATTTATAGGATTTTAATAGTAAGGTTAATTAACTTAAATAGGCTTAGGTTAGATTTATAGCTTATTGTTTATAAATTAGTATTTTATAAGAGTTTTAAGGTTCTTAGCGTCTTTTTAAAAAAGAAAAGGTTTCTTATAATATTAGAACTCTAGGAAATCTTTATAAAATACTTAGAGTTAGTGCGCTTATTAAATTTAGTTTTAAGTAATTAAAGAGAGGCTTAGAGTTATTAGCTTAATGTTTTAAGCCTATTAGTTTTCTTTAGTTATTAATATATAAGCAGTTAGCTTTTACATTTATAATTTAGTGTATATAAAAGAAATAGCAATTCCTACTACCTATTATACGCTAAATATAGTATATAAAGCGTAGGCATTTATAATTTATAAAATGCGTTATAAATAATTATAAGAGGAATTATAAAAGAGAACACACATAAGTTATAGATAGGTGCATAGTTATATATAGTAATGAAGTTGTCTTCCTACTTATGTTCTTAGGAATCCTCCTTTTATATATGGAATTCTGTTACGTAACAGCTAGTCTTTATTTAGAATATTTAAATACTACAAAAAGCCTGCTAAAGTACCTCTTTAATACTTAGAACCTTACTATAATTTATAAGGGTCTCTTTAAAAATTTAAGTAAAAATAACGCTATTAACTATAGTTTAGTTAGGTTCTATAATAGCGATTTTGCTAGAGATAGAAACTCTTCTAAATCCACCTATATATATCTATTTAAGCTAGCTAGCAGCCCTATAAGTTAAAAGAGTAAAAAGGCTAGTATAATAGCTTTATTCACTATAGAAGCTAAATTAGATGCAATCTACAAGACCTTTAGAGAGCTTTAGTGGCTAAAAGGTATTTTTAAGGAGCTAGAGGCCTCTATAAAGCCCTCTATTTAGATTTTTTATAATAACTAAGGCGCTATAAAGACCGCCTATAATCCAGCACTTTACAGCTACATTAAGTATACTTTATTAAAATTTTATTATAATTAATAATAAGTCTTAGCTAGGCTAGCTAAAATAGCTTATTTAAATACTAAGAAAATGCTAGCTAATAGCCTAACAAAGCCCTTAGCTATGCCTCTACACACTATTTTCTTAAAGCTTATAAGGCTTTAATCCCTATAGTAATTACTATAAATCTTAATGCTTAGCTAAAGGCATTAAAACCCTTATAAAAACACTTAAAAAATATAAAACAATCACTAAAATAATTACTAAAATTAACCTTTAACTTTAATAATAAATTTTATTTAATTAGCTATATTTAACTATAGCCTTTTTTAACTTTTACTAGGAGCCCCACTTTTCGACCTTTTAAATCAGTTATCCTTTTTCTTAAATAATTTTATTTAGATTTATACAGTTTTTTCTTTAAATTTAGTATTTCTCTTTTCGTTTTAGCTTTTAGAATACCTCTTTAGAGGGGGTGTTAAAAATAACAGCTATTTTTAAGAGACCTTATCTACTATAAGGACCTTTAATAGGCCTTATAATAACCCTAACCCTAACCTTTATAGAGACCTTATAGGGGGTCTTTAGGTTAAAAGCTAGCGATAGTATGTATAATATATATATATATATACGTATAGTAAGCGTAAAAATAAACATTTTAGCTAAAAGCTTATAGCTATAAGCGCCCTACTTTTCTAGCCTTTTTGCCTTTAATTACACGCTTTAATAGCTAATATACGCTTAATTAAGAAGCTAATAAACTATTAGCCTTAGTAATTAATTTTTATAGTAATAAAGTACACTAGCTAAATTTTAATTAAAGATTTAAGCTACGCTACTTAATAGCTATAAAGCCCTAAGTTATATAACCTATAGGCTACTTTAAAGGAGGAAATAAAAGGTCTTTAAAATTAAATTATATAAGGACTAAAGGTTATAAAAAGGAAATATAAGGAGTTTTATTATTACTAAAGTAAGGGGAATTTTTCTATATAAATTTCTTAATTTTTAGATTTTTAGGATTTTTCTATATATAGATTTTTATTAAGTAAAATTTTTAATATATATATTAATAAGTTAGTTATATAGCTATAAGTTTATTTTTTTATTTTCCTATATAAATAAATTTTATAGAAAATAAAAAGTAGTTTATAAGCCTTTACTAGCTATATAGATTTATTAATAGGCTTAGTAAATATATAAGGAAGAATACTTATCTCTTTATAGCTACCTATAACTATATAGACTATTAATTAAACCTACTACCTATAATATTAAATAAATTAGATAAAATCTAAGAAAATTTACTTACATTCTATAAGCTAAAATTTAGTGTATTTTATGTGCTAAAAAGTGTGTATTAAGCTTCTAACGTAGGAATAAGGCCTGTAGTAACCGCTATAGCGCTGCAGAGACCTTTTAACCGTTAGCTTACTAAGCCTCACTACCTTAGTATTCTAGAGGGCAAAAGCCTCTGTAAACCCCTTATTTCTAATAGTATTAATAAATAGCTTTAAGTAGTAAAACTAATAAAACCTAAAGAACGGTGTTACGCGCTAGATACGGCACGTAAAGCGTAGGCATTTATAACTTATAGAATACGTTATAAATAATTGTAAGAGAAATTATAAAAGAGAACACATATAAGTTATAGATAGGTATACAGTTATATATAATAATAAAGTTATCTTCTTACTTATATTCTTAAGAATTCTCCTTTTATATATAGAATTCCGTTATATAATAGGTCTAAAGTATATAAGAGATAAGTCTGTTCTAAACTATTTATAGGTAGAAAGAAAATTATAAAACTATATATTATAGTAAACACTAGTTAGTTTATATATTAAGTGAAATAAAAATATAAAATTATAGAAAACTATATATTATAGTAAACACTAGCTATTTTTATATATTAAACAAAAATAAATTAATATATAGTATTATATATACTTTAAGAATCTTATTAAATAAAATAAGGAAGCGAGATATAAAGTGTAAAATATACAATTAACCTATAAAAGAAAATAGCAATATTCTCTATTTTTATAGTGTATTATATAGACTTTTATATACTCTTTTTAAAGATAAATAGAAATATAAGGGGGATATTATATAAAAGTAAAGTTATAACCACTACCTCTTTTACACTATATCTATAATTATTATAATATAGTTAAGGGCGTTAGTAAGTTAGTACTTTATAGGAAAAATAATTATTATATAAAAAGGTCTTCTTTCTCTTCTATATTAAGAAGGGCGTTATTTTCTTTATCCTTATTAATAGAGGTATCTTTAAATATAGTATATTCTATATTATAAACGCTATATTCTATATAGCTAAGGATATTTTATTCTTTAGGTTTTATTAGTTCTACTATTTAAAGCTATTTATTAATACTAAGGTCTGTTATAGGGCGTTTAAGGTCTTCTTTAAGACCTATTTAAATATTATAGTTTATTAAATATAGGCTATATAGGTAAATAACTAATAAGCTTATCTCTTAAAATTAATTAAAATACTTAGTGTAGTTATACTTATAAAGGTTAACACTAAAAATCCTCTTAACTTCTATAAGTAAATAGCTTAAAACTAAAGGAATAATTAATAATTTATATATATAGTATATAATTTCTATATAAAGTTACTTATAATTCTATTACTATTTAATAGCTACTATATAAATAATATACTTTTTATAGATATTAATTATCTTTAAGGTATTAATACCTACTATATAAAGGCTATAATTAATTTACTCTTTAATAAACTAAAGGGCTTATTTACTTATATTATAAATTATATAAAATTATAATTTAGTTTAAAATCCTTAGTAAGTAAATAAAGGATTAGTATAGAATAATAAGTATTTATAAAAAGAAGTGTTATTTATAATTTAATTAATAGTATTTTAAAATTCTATAAAGGTAAGTTATTAAATTTATTTATATATAAAGTAATTATTTAAGAAGTAAAAGTGGATTTATATAAATATTATTATTTTAAATATATTATACTTATATTTAAAGAAACCTTACTTTATTTAAAGAGATTTTAATTCACTACTTTTTATATTTATAGCTTTAAAGTATTTATAAAAGTATAAATATATTTAGTAATTATTACTTCCTTTAGTAAGTTCCTTTAGAATATAGTAGTTAATATATTTTATAAAGCTATTAGTAATTAAACTCTATTATTTATCTTTAATAAAGATCTTTTTAGTAAAAGTAAAGATATTTTCTTAAAGCTAAACTAAGGCTTTTATACTAAGTTTAATAATATATTAATAGAACTTTTAAGTAATAAAGTGCTAGGTTTATTAATATTTTTAATATAGAAACTAAATTTAGTTAAGTAGCTAAACTTAGTAAATATTACTTAAAAGTATATAGTTTTACCTTTATAAATAAGCTAGCTTATAAATAATAAGGTTTTAATATTAAATTCTTTTATTATTATAAATTATTTTTAAAACTAAAGCACTTTATTTAATAGCTTTATTTTTATTAATTATAGTAATAATATACTTAATATACTACTATATAGTATTATAGCTTTAATTTGCCTTTTAGTAAGTAGTATTTTATTTTTTAATTATTATTTTAATATATAAATTATATTTTTATTATAAAAGTTTATAAAACTTATAAAAAAATAAAAGGGAGTGTATATTTAAGCTAAAAGATATTAAAAGTAGCTAAAGAGAATTAAAAGAAAATAATAAAGAAGAGAGTAAAAAAAAGAATAAAAAAGAAAGGGAAAGAAAGATAATAATAAAGTAAAGGAAAAGAAATATTAATTATAGTAAGTAGTTAATTAATATAGCTATAAGCTAAGTAAAAGAGGTAATTTACTTTATTTTTACCTTTACTAAGCTTAGTATAGCTTTATAAATAATATATAGTGTTTTTATTATAAGTATATTTATTTTTACTTTTATTAAGCTTAATATAGCTTTATAGGTAGTATATAGTGTTTTTATTATAGATATACTAAAGCTATAAAGAAGTGTAGTTTTATAAAAGAAATATAATAGCCTTCTAACTTAATAAAGTGTTTAATAAAATTAAGGTAAGGGATTATTATAATAGTTAAGTTACTATATATCTTTATATATAAGGGTTATAAAGTATTTTATAGCTAGTTATAGTATTATAGCTTTATAGCTAATAAGGTCTTTATTAAAAGAAAGGCAGTTATTTATAAGTAAATATATTTCTTTATACTTTATTAATCCTAAGTTTTTATATACTATATTATTTAAATACTTTAAGGCATTATAGTATTACTTTTAAAACTTATAGGTTTTTATAGAAGGTACCTATTCTTTACTTTTTATATTTAAAAATGCCTTAAAGGCTAAGGTAATAATTTATAATATTAATTTAAGATTTAGTTAAGGTGATTTTTAGCTTAATAATTACTATATTAATAGTAAAATCTATCTTTAAGCACTTATAAGTTCTTTATAAAAGATTATTATTATTAGCTTTATTAATATTAATAGATTAAAAACTAGTCTTTAAAGGTATAGTTATAGGCTATAGTGTCTTTATAGCTTAAACCTATAAGCTTAGTATATTAATATTTATATAAAGTTAGGTTTATACCTTAGTATTATTAATAATATTAGTTTCTACTATTACTAAATATAATATTAGCTTCTTAATACTAATATTAATAAAAATAGTGTCTTTAAGTAAAGTAAACTAAAAGGTTTTATTAAAAATAAAGCTATAAATATAAAGAAAATTAAAAATTAAAGTAAAAAAAGCCTTTACTTTTCTTTATAAATATATTATAGCTTTATTATAGTTTTTTAAAGTTAATTTATTAACTAAGCTAGTAAATACTACTATTATAGTAGTGTTTTCCTTTTTATAATTATCCTTCTTTATTTTATAGGCTTTCTCCTTTATTTTAATAAGTCTTTAAGTTAGGTTTTAAAACTTACTATTAAACTTTATAAAGTATTTAAGTAATATAGCACTAAAGATTTATATAAGGTTAGCCCTTTATATTATAGTAAGGGAGCCTATAATAATACTATTAATATACCTTTAGCTATAAATAAAGTAAATACTTAGGATTTTATAATAGTTTAGTATTTATATTTTATAGTTTTTACCTTTAATATTACTTTTAAAGTAGTAAATATAAACTACCTTTTTAAAGCTATTTTAAAGACTATAAATAAAGGGAAGTTTTAAAGATTTATAAATTATATTACCTTTTTTTAATATTAAATGTATTACTTTTAAAGCTACTCTCTCTTTATTAATAATACTAAAGGTAATATAAAGAGTAGTTAGCTATAATTTATATAAGCTATTATCTTTTATAATAGAAACCCTATTATTAGTAATTATTACTCTCTATATAATAAATTCCTAACTTATAAAATATAAAATATCTTTATAAAACTATTATTTCTTTATATTACTTTAACTTTAAAAGCACTACTTTATATATAAAACTAAAAAGGGTTTATAATTATTAGCGGTTTTATTATTATTTATTAATAGATATTTATTATAGTATTTTACTTTTAAAGTAGTTTATTTTAGGATTTTATTATTAACTATAATATATTTAATGCTATTAGCTTTACTAAATTAATATAAGTAGCTAAGGCTATAGTATTTTTAAATATATTTAAAGGTAGCTTTATTTATAAAGTACTTAATTATTATTTTATTAAATTACTATATTATAAGGTTTTAAGGTTAAGTTAAGTTAGTTATTTTTTTATTAAAACTTAAGTTAAGTATTTTTTTATTAAAGAAATTATTATTATTTTAAGGTAAATTACTAAATAGCTTTTAATATTTATTATTAGTTATAGCTATAGAGTTATTAAGTGTATAGAAGTTAGTAAGTAGTATATAAAGGTTAGTAGCTATATTAAAGGTAGCTAAATAAATATAGAAAGCTATATTATAAGTAATTAAGTTAATGCTAAAGATATTAAATCTTTTTATACTAAGATTATATTCTTTTAATTTATTAATATAAAAGAAGTTATTATTATATTCTTTAGGTTATATAAAACCTTATAAAGGATTTACTATTAAGGATTTATTTATTACTTTTATATAAAAGGGTATTAAAGAGAGTTAAGGAGGCATTAAAAAGCTTATAGTAGTTATAATTAATAAATAATTATTAGGGATATAAATAGAGAATTTTAAAAAGGTTTCTATAAAGCTTCTTTAAGTTTATTACTACTTTTAAATTAAGTTTTCCTAATTATTTACTATTATAAATAAAAAATACTATTATTTTTAATAGATTTAGAGAATAATTAATAGTATTTAAAAGTAATTTTAGTAAATATAATTAAAAATAAGGAGAGGTAAGTAGGGAGTTAAATAAATAAAAATATAAGATTTAATTAAAAAAAAAGGATAATTAAAAAAGGTTATAGGGTTTTCTTAGTTTTAAATTATAAAAAATAAAGTAAGTTTAAAGTAAAGTATATAAATAAAGAACTATAGCTTAAAAGCTATAGTATTTTATAAGCGCTTATTAATTTATAAAAATCTTTAATCCCTTTTTTTAAATACTTACTTAGTTTAGCTAGTTAATTTTAATATAAGGTAGGCTTAGTGCCCTTCCTTTACTATTTTATTTTCTAGTTAATTAAGTATTTTTAAAGGTATTCTTTTACTATCTCGCTAGTGTTAACCTATATATTTTCTTTAAATATTTATTAATTATCCTTTATTATATATCCTTTCTATTAAATAAGAAATTTAAGTTTAGGTTTCTACCCTTTTTTATAGAAAAAATAAGCTTTATAACTATTAATTTATTTAATTTCTTAGTAGTTTACTTTAAAGCTACCTTTAAAAGCTATTAAAGGTAGTATAGTAGCTTACCTTTAAAAAGAGTTATTTCTTTACTATAATTTCTATAAATAAGCTATTAAAACTATTAAGTATATATAGAATTTAGTTAGAAAATCTAAATAAAAAGAAAGTAATAAAATTTACTTTAATACTTTAAAAGGCTTAGCTCTTTAAAGTAATTACTTTTTTTTAGGTTTCTTTAAAAGCTTATATTTTAAATAAAGTTAAAGGTATACTATATTATTAATATTAATATTTATTAAGTTATACTTAAAGTTATATTAGATTTTAATAAAGGTAGCTGCTATAGTAATAGTATATTTTACTTTTTATTAATATAAATATTTAAGAATAGTAAGGTTAGTATTTTTTAGGTTAAAGCTAGTATCTTCTATACTATAAAGGAGATTTATAACTAATAGTAGCTTATATTTAAAAACTAACTTATTAGAAAAATAACTAATAGCTATAGCTATTATATTATTTAAGTAGTGCTATAGTATAGAAAAGATATTAATTTATAATATATTAAGGTTAGTTATTATATAAAAGTAAATTACTATTATTATAATTTAGTTCTTTCTCTTAACTAAACTATTAATTTAAAGGTAGTATATAGTTAATATAAAGAGTTTAATACTAAAGGTATAAAATAGTGCTTTTTATAAATTAAAGAGGAATTTAGAATTATAATTACTAATAATTTCTTTAAGGAGGCCTTAATTTATAAAGTATAGTAATTAAAGTAGTAGTTTAGCTTAAATTTCTATTATATATATTTTAAACCTTAGTATAAAGATAGTCTTTTTATTAAATAAGTAATTTATTAAGTATAAAATATTTAAAGTATTAAATCCTTTAACTAACTAAGCTATATTAATAAATAGTTTCTTTAATATATTAATAATAAAATTTAGGGATATTATATAAAAAGGAGTAGGCTTTATCTATAAAGGGTATATTTTATTAGTAGCTTTACTTTATAATATAGAATTCTCTCTATATATAGGGCAGTATATAATATAATTATAGATTTACTTATTTATACTTAAAAAAACTATTACTTTTAGCTCCTTAACTATATAGCTAATATTAAAGTAGTAGTGGTTATTATAAACTATAGCTAGAATTTCCTCTATATAATTATAGGGTATATATAGCTAGTAATATCCTTTAAAGTCTTAGTAGTATAATAATTTATTATTATAAAGGTCCTAGCTATATATTAGGATTTATAGGTAATAGTAGCTAAGTTATTATTATTTTTAGCAGTAGTTTATAATACTTTATAAAATATAGCTATACTTTAGGTTAGTATAATACTTTATTAATATAGCTTTTTTAAGCTAAGAATTAATTATAACTTCTACTATATAGTCTTTATTAAAATATATATAAGCGTTTAATTTATTAAAAGTACTGCTATTTATTGCTTTTTAATAGCTAAGTTTAATAAAGAGTCTTAAAAGTATATTAAAGACTATATTTAAAACTTTAAAAATATAGATTATATATAAGTTAAATTATAAAAGGTAGTTTATAACTTTTATTAATTTAAGGTTAGCTTTATTAAAATTTATTATTATAAGTAATATATAATAAATAATCCCTTTTATTAAAGTATAATCTATTATAATATTAATAAAAGTAAGGTTAAATTAAGCTATTTTATATAGTTTATATATTCTTTATATAATAATAGTAACCTTTACTTTAATTAAGCTATAGCGTTTTTTAATAGTAGAGGTAAGTTATAAGAGAAAGGCAATAGATTATAACTTATTGCTATTAATATCCTTTTTAAGAATACTTATACTATTTTATTTTATATTAAGTTAAAAAGCGTATAAGCTAAACCCTTTTTTATATATATTAACCTTAAAGAAAAGTGGTTTCTTTAAATTATAATACTAAAGAAGTACCTTTATATATAAAAGGTTATATAAGTTTTTAAAGGCTATAGTTTCCTCTTTAATAAGTTTAAAGGTTTTAGACTTTACTATTTATTTTTAAGCTTACTTTAAAGAGCTAAGTAAAATCTTATTTCTTTCTTTAACTTTTTATAAAAGGCTTATCTTTTAATTCTAAAAAAGGTAAATATAGATATTAAACTATAGTATATTAATATAAAGGTAATCTATTATTTTAATAAAGGTTTTAAGATTAGCTAATATAATTAGTATTTATAAGCACTTAAAAGCCTTTATATTATTATTTATATTAATAAAGCTATCTATATTAATAATAAACCTTAGTAGCTAAATAAAGGAATATTTAATAAAAGATTTACTAACTAAAATATAAAGATAAGCCTTATTAATAATATTAAAAATAATCTTAAAATAGTAAAGGTAGTCTTTAAGGGTATTTAAGAAAATTACAATATTATTAATATAAACCTAAATAAAGTTATAGTTATAAAATAAGCAATTTATAAAGCGCTATATATATACTAGTAAGTTTTTATACCTCTATATTATAATATAGAATACCTCTATGCCTCTTTTTAAGATAATTATTATTTAGTTATAATAGTTTAAATATATTAAAAGCTAATTAAAAAACCCTATAGTGTTTAAAAGGGTTTTCTACTTCTTTCTATAGGCGTTATTTATAATATTACTTTAGTTAAGTAGTAGGTAGATATTTAGCATTATTATATAGTTAATTAGTTATATATTTATAACTTTATATACCTTTATTACTCTATTAGTTATTTACTAAATAATAAATCCTAAATATAGATAAAGAGCCTTTTCTTTACTACTTAAAAATAATATCTTACTAACTTTATACTTTTTATTCTAAATTTTATAGAATTTTTTATAATCCTTTTAGCTAAAGTTATAAACCTATAAAGGTTTAACTTTATTCTACTATTTAAAGATAAAGTTAATATATATTTTATCTTTATTAGCTATAAAGACTACCCCTTTATTTTAATAAATATTAAATTTATTAAAAAGTTTAATAAGTTAAGTAGCTATATTAATATTAAGGTTAGCTACTTTAACACTAAAGATATTATAAATAAATAGAATATTCTTAAAGTAGAAAATACTATATAATAGTATCCCTTTATTAATAGCTTTAAAGTTAAGGTTTTTATTGTTTTTAAAGAGTTCTATATCTTTAACTTTAAAGGCTATAATATCTTTAAAATAGTTAAAAATTAAGCTATTTAAAATAATAATATTATCTCTATAGAAAGCTATATATTAATAGATATTAAGGATAGTATAATAAAAACTAACTAAACTTATAGCTTAAAAGCTCTTAGTTGTTATTTTATCCTAATATATAAGGGCTTATTAGTATTATTATAAATAGAGAGTAACTTCTTCTAACTCTATTAAATAAAAATATTAAAAATCTAATAATACTTTAAGTAAAAATAGTAAACACTAATTTCTTATTTATCCTAAAGATCTTTTTATTTAATTAATAAAATCCCTATAAAATATAAAGGAATTATTATAGTATAGGCTACTATAACCCTTTAAATTAGTACTAAGTATAGTATATAAAAGATTTATCCCTTTACTACTATATTATAAACTATATAGAAAGTTATATTAAGATTAATAAAATTAATTTATATACTATAATTATATATAAATTTTATATTAATAAGTATTTAGAGTGTAAGGTTATTTATAACGTCTGTAGTAACTATAAAGTAGCTAAAAACCTAAGTGCCTTTTATAGTGCTAAGAATATAAAAGTTAAATATCACTATTTTAATAATAGAAAATAAGGAATTTACACTATTTACTATTTTAAGGTTTTAGGTATTTTATTTAATATTATAGCTGTTTTACTTAAGCTATTCTTTATTAATTAAAATAAAAAAGGTTTTAGTATTTAAGTAGATTTTATATCCTTTATCTTTATTATTAAAATATATTAATATTTTAAGGTATATTAAAGCTTTTATTTTTTTATTAACTTTAAGCTACTTTAAGTAAATAACTATCTCTATAATTTAACTACTTATAATTTTACTACTAAGCTTTATAATTACTAGGGGTACCTTAAGGTAGTTCCTTATATTAACGTAAGTAATGTAGATATTTATATAGTTATTATTTAGTTTTAAGGCTAATATAGGTGTTTTACTAAGCGCTGCTATATTTATAGTTATTAAGAGATTATAAATTAAAAGGTTTAGCGCTTTAATAATAATAATTAAGGGTATTTTATAATAATATAATAGATTAATAACAGTTAAGTATATATCTATAAAATTTACTTTAATAAAATTAAACTATTTGCTGTTATCTTTATTAATAATTTCTCTTTCTTTTATAAAGTAGTACCTTAAGGCTTTAAGTTTAGCCTCTTTAGCTATAGAATTAAAACCCTTACTATTTATAATAAAATACACTAATTTATTATTAGCCTTTTATTTTTAATAAAACTTTAGGTTATATTTACTACTAAATTATAGTTTACTTAAGCTAAACTATAGTAGCTATAAGTTAAGGCTATTTATTTCTACCTTTTTTAAAGGGGGTCCCTTTAAAGTAAATAAAGTGCCTAGCCACTATTTATTTTAAAAGGGGCTATTATTATTTAAATAAAGGCAGAAATGCCTTTTATATAAATAGTTATATAAAGGTATATACTAATGTCTTTAATTTAAATAGTTATAATTTTATAAAGGATATTAAGTGCTATAGTATTTTTATTGTTATAAGCTATATCCTTAGTTTTAAAAACTATTATTATATTATTATAAGCTAAAGGTTTATTCTCTTAAATTACTCCTAGAATTTTATTAATTTTAATAGATCTCTATATTATTATTAAAATATTCTAAATCCTTATTTTTATTAAATACTTCTTATTAAAAATAAGGGGTTTACAGAGGCTTTTGCCCTCTAGAGTACTAAGGTAGTGAGGCTTAGTAAGCCAGCGGTCAGAAGGTCTCTACAGCGCTATAGCGGTTGCTATAGGCCTTATTTCTACGTTAGAAGCTTAATACACACTTTCTAGCATATAAAATACATTAAATTCTAGCTTATAAAATATAAGTGAATTTTCTTAAATTTTATCTAATTTATTTAATGTTATAGATAGTAGGTTTAATTAATAGTTTATATAGTTATAGATAGCTATAAGGAGATAAGTGTTTTTCTTTATATACTTACTAAGCTTATTAGTAGATCTATATAGCTAATAGGGGCTTATAAGCTACTTTTTATTTTTTATAAAATTTATTTATATAAAAAAACAAAAAAATAAACTTATAGCTATATAACTAACCTACTAATATATACACTAAAAATTTTACTTAATAAAAATCTATATATAAAAAAATCCTAAAAATCTAAAAATTAGGAAATTTATATAGAAAAATTCCTTTTACTTTAGTAATAATAAAAACCCTTATATTTTCTTTCTATAACCCTTAGTCCTTATATAATTTAATTTTAAAGACCTTTTATTTCCTCCTTTAAGGTAGCCTATAGGTTATATAACTTAGAGCTTTATAGCCGCTAAGTAGCGTAGCTTAAATCTTTAATTAAAATTTAATTAGTGTGCTTTATTACTATAAAAATTAATTACTAAAGCTAATAATCTATTAGCTTCTTAATTAAGTATACACTAACTATTAAAGTGTGTAATTAAAGGCAAAAAGGCTAGAAAAGTAAGGCGCTTATAGCTATAAGCTCTTAGCTAGAATATTTATTTTTACGCTTACTACACGCGTATATATATATATATTACACGCACCGCCACTGGCTTTTAACTTAAAGACCCCCTATAAGGTCTCTATAGGGGTTAGGGTTAGGGTTATTATAAGGCCTATTAAAGGTCCTTATAGTGGATAAGGTCTCCTAAAAATAGCTATTATTTTTAATACCCCCTTTAAAGAGGTATTTTAAGAGCTAAAATAAAAAAAGAAATGCTAAATTTAAAAAAAAAATCTATATAAATCTAAATAATAGTATTTAAGAAAAAGGATAATTAATTTAAAAAGTTAAAAAGCGGGGCTTTTAGTAAAGGTTAAAAAAGGCTATAGTTAAATATAGCTAATTAAACAAAATTTATTATTAAAGTTAAAGGTTAATTTTAGTAATTATTTTAGTAATTATTTTATATTTTTTAAGTGTTTTTATAAGGGTTTTAATGCCTTTAGCTAGGTATTAAGATTTATAGTAATTGCTATAGAGATTAAAGCCCTATAAGCTTTAAGAAAATAGTGTATAGGGGTATAGCTAAGGGCTTTATTAAGCTATTAGCTAGCATTTTCTTAGTATCTAGATAAGCTATTTTAGCTAGCTTAGCTAAGACTTATTATTAATTATAATAAAATTTTAATAAGGTATGCTTAGTGTAGCTATAAAGTACTAAATTGTAAGCAGTCTTTATAGCGCCTTAGTTATTGTAAAAAATCTAAATAAAGGGCTTTATAAGGGCCTTTAGCTCCTTAAAAATGCCCTCTAGCCACTGAAGTTCTCTAAAGGTCTTATAGATTATATCTAATTTAGCTTCTATAGTAGATAAAGCTATTATACTAGCCTTTTTACTCTTTTAACTTATAGGGCTACTAGCTAGCTTAAATAGATATATATAGGTGGATTTAAAAGAGCTTTTATCTCTAGTAAAATCGCTATTATAGAACCTAATTAAGCTATAGCTAATAGCGTTATTTTTACTTAAATTTTTAGGGGGACCCTTATAAATTATAGTAAGGTTCTAAGTACTAAAGAGGTACTTTAGTAGGCTTTTTATAGCATTTAAATATTTTAAATAAAGACTAGCTAAAGCTATAAAAAGCTACTGTAATATAAAAACAATATTAGGCCTAGTAAGGAGTATTAAGTATATAATAGTCTCTATTATACTTTAATATTCTTTAATTTCTTAGCTTTTTAAGGGCTTAGTAAGCTATGTTTTTAAGACCCTTAGCTGTATTAAAATTCTAACTGCCTTATAATTTTTTAGCTTAAAGCATGCTAAGGCCTCTTAAATATACTATTTTTAGTGTATTTTTAAGATTTTATTTTTCTAATTACACTATATTTACACCTTTAAAAAGAATTTAGCAGGGCCCCTATCTTCTATAGAATAGGCCTTATATAAAGCCTTTTTAAGCTATTAAATATATTATAAATTTAGCCCTATAAAGAGGTAATTATTAACGTAAGTAATAATAAACGTTTTTATTACTAAATTATAGAATATAGCAGGGTTAGATATAAAAGGGCTAAAACTAAGGCTTTTAAGCACTTTAGTTAGCGTTTACTACTACTCTCTAAAGCTTTACTTTAGGCTATAAAAGGTCTTTTTAAGTATAATTATTTGCCTTTTAAAAGCTTTATAGCTATAGCTTTTAGTTAATTTAGCTAAGTGTGGATTTTGCTTAATAAATTCTATAAAACCCTTTGGAATTATTATATAAATAAGCTCTTTAAGGTAACTATTTAAAAAGGCACTAATAAAGTTTACTTACTTTATTTCTTAGTTATTTTAAGCTATTAAAGCTAATAAGATTTACTAGCTAAGGGGAATATTAGTGGCAGTAAAGGTATCTATATAATCTAACCCTTCTATTTATATAAATCCTTTAATAATAAGCTATACTTTATATTTAAGAGGATTATTTTCTTTATCTCTCTTTATTTTTAATATTAAGCGATTTTTTAGAATCTTCTAGCCTTTAAGGACTTAGTTTGCCTCTATAAATTTAAAGGTTCTAGCCTTTAAAAGTTACTTAAATTTATTAAAAATCGCTTTAAGCTATTTAGCTTTATTTAGTAAATATAAAGCTTACTTCTAGGTCTTAGGCTTACTTTTAAGTATATTTTCTTTTACTTTAAGTTATACCTTATAGTAGATTTAATATATAAAAGCCCCTATATTAATATCTATTTTATCTAAATTTAAATCAATTTTTTTAGGCTTAAATTACGTTAAATTTAGTGAATTTTAATCCCTAGAATTAGGGGCTTAGCTAAGCTTATTTCTAATTATTTAATTATAAGGTATAGGGTAATCCTTATTACTAAGAATAACCTTATTTAGTTGTTTTTCCCCCTCTAAGGAATTACTCTCTATTAAAGAATTAAAGGGTTCTGAATTTACCTTAGCCCCCTCTATAATTATAGAGGGTTTTAGGGCATTTTTATTAGGGAAATCCCCCTTTAAAGAGCTATTATTTCCTATAGAAAGCCTAGGGAGGCTGCTAGAAATAGGGCCTATAGGTTCTATAATTCTAAGAAAGCTAGTTTTTATTATAAGCCTTTTAGAGGGAATATATACTATATAGGTTTTAAAACCTACTATAGTAAGTAGCCTACTAAGCACTGTTCTAAGGGCTAGCTTTTAAGCTTTAGGTCTTTTTTCTAAAGAAATTAAGACCTTATAATAAAAGCCTATAGCTTTAAAAGAGCTATAATTAGGTATAAAGGGCCTATTAAAGTCGTTAGCTAATAATTATGCTAAGCACACTAGTTTAGTTAAATTTGCTAATAAATTTATAGAATTTATAACTAAAAAAAGAACGAAATTCTATAAAAATAACGGCAAACTAGACTAGTGTAGGGTAGCCTATAATCTATTTAAAATAACATAGATAGAACGCTTAGCTAATCTATTTTGCTTATAAATATAAAGGGAAGAGGTTGTAAATTTTATCCCCTTTTTAGCTAGCTAGCCCTATAAAGCAGAATTAATTTCTTTACCTTTATTAAAATATAGATATTTAGGGTAGGTACTAAACTTATTCTTTAGGGATTTAAAGAAGCTTTTAATAGCTAAAAATATAGTAGGTCCCTCCTTATTAGGTATT
This sequence comes from Claviceps africana, assembly GCA_018360145.1. NCBI lineage: Eukaryota > Fungi > Ascomycota > Sordariomycetes > Hypocreales > Clavicipitaceae > Claviceps > Claviceps africana. The sequence continues at coordinate 48,473 of SRPY01000040.1, read as the reverse complement.
TATAAAACCTACCTAAATTTAGTTTTTTAGTCTACTAAAAATAGGTAAATTTACTGCTTATTATAAAGGGTAGGGCTGATTTTTATTATATCCCCCTTTAGCCTATTTAAAGCTTTAGAAGGGTTAGGAATTAAATTTTTATTAGGTCTTCTAACTGCCTTAGTTTAAGTATAGGTTAAATAGTTAAAATCCTTATTTTTAATGCTAATAAAATCTAGTATTCCCTTAGCTAATAAGCTTATTTTCTTTAAAAGGTTAATCCCTAAATACCTTAACTAAATATACTAAATTCTAGCTAGTTTTAGTAATTTTTAGTATAAATTAGGCTTTAAAGATTAACTTTTAGCGCCTAAGCTTAACTTTTTCGGCCCTATAAAGCCTTCTTCTATAGCTCTCTATTAAGCCCTATTAAAGGATATATAGGCCTCTTATTAAAGCGCCTGCAGTCTTAAGGGCTTTAAAAGACCTTCTATTGTTTTTAGGTCTTTTACAGCCTTTAAAAATATAGTGAGAGGGTCTGCTAAAGCCTATTATACCCTTTAAGAATTAAGCTTTAATTTAAGGGAATTAAGTGCTAAATTAAGGGAATTAAGGACCTAGCCTAGGGCTATAGGTATTAGGGAAGAAGGGGCTATAGTATTAGGGGGTTCTAAATTAAAATCCCTTAATTCTTTAATTTTAATAGCTTCCTTAGCCTATAAAGGCTCTTAAAGAGGGATTTTAACCTCTATAGAGTAGCTAAAAGCCTAATAGTTAAAATAACTATTATAATAGCTATAAAAGCTACTAGGTAATTTTAAAAGGGGTATATATAGGTCTTTTATTTAAAAGAAAAAACCGTGTTTTTTAATATTTAAAAGACTAATATAAGATCTATTAATTAAATATAGAGCATTTTTACTTATATATCCTCCTGCTAAATAGTGCTTTAATCTACTAACTATATTTATATTTAAACTTAGAAAATATAGTATATCTTAAAGGATTAAAGGCCTATATTTATTAGGATTTTACTAGTAAAGCATTAGGAATTTAGCTTTTCTATATCCCTTAGGATATATAGGTCCTCTATTAGTAGAGATAGGCTTAGCTTCCCCCTTTTTATAAAGAATATAGCTTATAAAGTGCTCTTTAGAATTAATTAAATACACTATAAAGCCTATATTATAAAGAAGGGAGTTCTTTATTACTTTACAATTAAAATTAAAAGCCTTAAAGGGTTTTTTATCCCCTAAGTCTTTTTTAGTGCTAATAATACTGCTAGAATCACTAAAATTAGTGGATTTACTGCTAGCACTAGGGCTACTAAGTCTGCTACGAAGCTCTAAAGAGCTATTAATAAGGTTAAAATTGCCTAATATAAATGCGCCCTTTTAAGCCTTATTCTTAGCCTTTTTAAAGGATTTCTTAGGCTAGGTTTTGCCTTTCTTTTTATTAAAAAAGGACTTAGAATTTCCTTTATTTTCTTAGAGGTTATTCTTTTTATTATTCTTATTTTTATAAGAATTAAAGGTCTTATTTTCTTTAAAGCCCCTATATATAGATTCCTTAAAGCTTATAGCTCTATAATTTAGAGCTTTAGCTATAGTAGAGCTCTTATCTCGCTACTCTTCTAATAGGTCTACTATTAAAAATTGTAAATTTAGTGCCTTTATAGAGATCCTTAGGGCTTTATTAGTCCTTATAGTAAATTATTACCTTTTTACCTACTAAGGAAAAGTAGATTTTAATGCTTATAAATATTAATTTACTTAATTTATAGGTTCTATAGAAACGCTAGAAATTGCTAGTTTAGCTAGTAAATTATTAAATAAAGCATTAAAAGCCTCTAAGGATCCTTTAAAGCCTTAGAAATTTAGGCTATAGAATTAGAAATATAGAGAGCTATATTGTATTTTAGCACTCTAAGAATACTGCCTTTTTAGAAGGCTAAAGGCTTCTACTAGGTCTTATTACTAAATTATAGCAGCCTAAAGGGCTTTAAAACAGCTATCTCTTAGAAGCATAAGAATAATAGCTTAGTTAGGGTTACTTAAATTACTAGAAAATCCCTTAGAATTATCTAGAAAATTAAGCATTCCTAAAGCCCTAAATTAGATTGCTAGGGCTTATTTCTATTAATTATAATTTTCTAGTCCCTTTAGCTTTATAGCCTTTAGAAAGCTATAAACCCTTTTATTAAATTCCTTAATAATAGAGTTATTATAGGAATTTAATATATTAAAAGCTTTATTTTAGCTTACACTTCTATTAGAATTAGGATCTTTTAGTAGTGTATTTGCTAGCTTATTTATTAGATTATTAGCTATAGTTATAGCTAAATCTTCTAATTTTTATAGAATATTAAAGATATTATTATTCTAAGTAGTAATTTACTAGTTTATAGAATTAACCTAAACCTACTCTTAGCTCTTAGCCTAAGGCCCTAAGTTTATAGAGTCTATAGCTATTAAATTATAAAGGAAGGAAAAGCTCTATAAAGTAGGAATTTATAGAAAAAATGCCTATAAAAGCTTTTATTTATAGGTCTTAGCCTTTAAAAATAAAAATATTTCTAAGGCCTTTATAGAAGGAAAGCTTTTATAATATTTCCTTTTTATAAAGGGGAATACCTCTATACTCTTTTTATAGAAATAGGAGTTTTCTATATCTTTTCCTTTTTTTATAGAAGTAGAAATGCTTCTATAATTTATAGATTCTATTTTTATAGAAGTAAAATTTCTTTTATACTATATTTCTCCCTATTTTATAAAAGGGGAGACTTCTTTTAGCAAATTTATTCTATTTTTATAGAAGAAATAATAGCTTTTAAGTCTTTCTTTAGGTCTATACCTTAATATAGAAAATTTAAATAATTTCTAGTGAATTTTCTCTTTATTCTATAAAATTTAGTGAATTTTTTAATACTTAAAAAGTGCTTTTAGGCTTATAATTTATTAAAAATAAAGGGTTTATAGAGGCTTTTATCCTTTAAAGTATTAAGGTAGTAAGGCTTAGTAAGCTAGCAGTTAGAAGGTCTCTATAGCGCTATAGTAGTTACTATAGGCTTTATTTCTATATTAAAAGCTTAATATACGCTTTTTAATATATAAAATACACTAAATTTTAGTTTATAAAATATAAGTAAATTTTCTTAAATTTTATTTAATTTATTTAATATTATAGGTAGTAGGTTTAATTAACAGTCTATATAGTTATAAGTAGCTATAAGGAAATAAGTATTTTTTTTTATATACTTACTAAGCTTATTAATAGATCTATATAGCTAGCAGGGGCTTATAAGCTACTTTTTATTTTTTATAAAATTTATTTATATAAGAAAATAAAAAAATAGACTTATAGCTATATAACTAACCTATTAATATATACACTAAAAATTTTACTTAGTAAAAATCTATATATAAAAAAATCCTAAAAATCTAAAAATTAGGAAATTTATTGTGATGGATTCGAGCTGGTGGCTCGGATCCTTATCAGGGGCTTATTGCAATCTTATTGCATCCCATAAAGCGCAACTATAGAGGCACACTTAGGGCACGCTAGAGGTATATAAGATATATAAGCTAGCAAGGAGGCTCCTTTTAGGAGTCTCCCCTCTCTTCTCTCTCTTCTTTATAGTTAATAATAAATCTATTAACGCTAGATTATAAAAGCTATCTAGGCTAATCTATAATAATTATTAACTATTATAGCGACAATAATGTAGATATAATAAACCCTAATAGCAATAACTAAATAAGTTAACTAAATAATATATAGGAATTACAATTCCTTTAAGATAAAATAGCGTAGCAGGAGGCGTAGCTTACTAAGCTTTACTACTAAGTATTAATAATAAAAGCGGCTAGCCTTAATATAACTTTAGTAACTACTATAGCGGCAATAGCTGCGCTTTATTATAAAAAATCTAAGCATAAGCTATTACCTATAGGAACGCTATATAACGGTAATAAGGCTGCTTATTAGGCCTAGCAAAGCCTTATAGCTTATAAATTAAAGGTAGACTCTAACTTTATTAGAAGCAATTATAATAAGTGGTTTCTTATTTATTAAAACCTAGGGTCTAAGGTTTAGACCTATATAGCACCCTTCTTTAAATTAAGATATATATTTATATACATACTAAGCCGCTTCTTAGTATACCTTAATAGGATATATATAGACCCTTATAGGGAAGAGCGCGCTATCTTTAAGCTTAATTAGCTTAAGTAGTGTACAGATAAATAATTTATAGACTTCTATATCTATTTTAAGCAGAAGCTAGTCCTAGCAGGAGGTATTAATTAGGCAGATACTGTAAAACTTATAAAGCTTTATATAGCTTTAAATAAGCGTATATATAATTGCTGCATTAGCTGCAATATACTTTATAATAATTACTATAAGGCTGTAGAGCGTTACTAAAGCATTGCCCTTAATATTAACTCTTACTGTTTAGAGGAATGCATTAAAGCTTGCTAATTAGGTTATAAGTCTTATAATATAAAGGGCAATGTAGCTATAATTAAGGTTAATAGTGCTAGCCTTATAACGCCTCCCTATAACTAATATACCTTACAATATACTTCCTCTTAAGGTAAGACTAATAATAAAAAGAAACTAACCTATGCTATATAGATTTCTAAGATAGTTATTAATAAACGCTACAGGGAGGGTTAATACTTACGCTATAGAGTTGTAGGCTATTAAATTAAAGAATGCTAGCTCTATTTAGTATATTTACCCCCACTGCCTATAGGTGTATATATTTATAAAATCTCTAATAAAGAGCCTACTAGTAATAAGTTAAGCGCTAACTTAGAAAAAGATAGCCTTACTACTTAAGTCTTAGCAGTAAGGATATTAATAGTAAACACACCTACTTTAGCTATTAGCCTATATATTTAAATGCTATATATAAAGTAATAGAAGACTATATAGAGAAACCACCCTTTCTCCTACCCCTCCTTTATAATAGGTCTTTATTTATTACTATATAAATAGATAGTGGATATAATAGCTTTGCCACTATAAGCAAAAAGCTAGTATAATAGCTATATCTACAGCGCTTCTATCTATCGCAACCGCGATCGCTAATTATAGCTGTGACGCTAAACAATTTTCTACACTTATCCGCCTTATATATATATATTACCTAACTTATCTACTTTATAGTAAACGTTAAAAGCTAGGTATTTCCTATTATAGCCTATATTATCCTTAGATTATCCTACAACTATATTTTTAGCTCTCTATAGATATCTTAAAATAATATTACACTCTACTTTATTAAGAGGTGTTTTAAAGTTAGTAAGCGTTTAGGACTAATTATTTACATAGTAGAAACACACACTATTACAACACCTACTGTAGCTATCTTAGGATTAGTCTACGCTAGCCTAACTTAATGTATTATATTATAATAAAAGCTAATATAACTCTTAGCAATAAGCTTAAGAGAAATTAATAATATTTTAGCAATTACTTTAGGACCTTCTATCCCACTAGCTAATAAGATATTATAGCACCTACTACCTAACTTACACGATTTTTAGGACCTCTTTAGTAAAGAATAGGCGTCCTCCTTACCCCTTTATTAAAGTATTGCAGACTACTATATATATCTTTAAAGGAACCTAAATAGCTCCCTCTTAAAGATCCTATAGGCGCCTTTATATAATATACTAAGGGACTAGCTATTAAAGATTTAGAAATAAATTGTAAATTTAATAAATAAAGGCTAAATTTATATATCCTCTTTATTAGCTGCAGCGCTAGTGCTTTTAGTGTAAAAGGCAGGTAGTAGCTAGCGCTTCTATATTAATTATCACGCCTTTAATAAAGTTATAGATTAAGACTATTACCTACTCCTACTAATAAAGGAGACTTTACATTCTTTTATAGAAGCCTAATAGTTTACTAAGTTAAATATATACACCACCTTCTACTAGCTATAAGTGGCCTAAGGTAACGAACATTTAACTGCCTTTTACATATAATTTAGTCTCTTTAAATAGCTAATATACCTATTTAGTTTAGTAGGGGCTCTAGCTACATTTCAATATTATATTAATAGTGCGTTAGGAGACGCCCTTAGAGATTACACTACTGTATACCTTAATAATATCTTAATCTACTCTAATAGTACGTAGAAGGACTATATTAAGTATATATAGAAGGTTCTTACCTATCTCTAATAGGCAGGCCTTTATTTAAATATTAGTAAGTATACCTTTAGCGTAAAGGAGGTAAAGTACTTAGGGTTTATTGTCTAGGTAGGATATATAGTACGCCTAAATCTAGAGAAGGTAGCGGCTATTTGTAATTAGTAGCTGCCTACTAAGGTATATAATGTCCGTAGCTTCTTAGGTTTTACGAATTTTTATTACAAATTTATCCCTAACTTCTCAGATCTTATTAGCCCTCTTCTTATATTAATATAGAAGGGCGTGCTATTTATTTAGTTAAGCGAGTGTAAGCAATTATTTTATTAGCTAAAGGCTGCCTTTATTTTATACCCTATTCTTACCTAATAGGATCCTAACTATAAAACTATAGTAGAAGCTAACTTATTTAAAGAGGTGCTTAGTAGCTGCCTCTCTTAATACAATAAGTTAGGTATACTACGCCTAATTATATATTACTTAGCGCACTTATCGGCGCCTTAGAGGAACTATATAATCTATAATAAAGAGCTTTTTAATATTATCTCCTGCCTTAAGGTGTAGTCTATAGAACTCTACAGTATTTCACACCCTTTTATAATTTTTATTAACTATAAGAATCTTAAATACTTTACTAGCCTATATAAAATGTCTAAGAGACAGGTATATTAGGTAGAGACACTCTCTCTCTTTAATTTTTAGTTACATTACTTACTAAGTACCCTTATAGCACAACTTAATGCACTCTCCTGCTATAAATAAAATAAGTAAAGTCTAGCTATAGAATACTAAGCACTATTCCCCTTAGTATTAATTATATACCTTAGAATGCTAAATAAACCCTTAGTAGCTAATAATTATAACTTATATAGCCTAATAGCTACCTTACTTACACCTACACTATATATACCTACACTATTTATAGATCTATACCTTAAAGACCTTTAATTCTAAAGCATTATAGTAGATAAGTTACACTTTATTAAATAGAAGTTAGTCTAAAAGGGGGCGTAATGTTTTCTACTTAAGGCTAATACTTAACAGCAGATAGAAGACTATACTATTAATACACATAGTGTATTGTTATTCTATAGCTGCATTTAAGTGCCTTAATTTAAACTACTCACTACTACGCTTATTTAATATATATATAACTTGCCTATACTAGGTCACTTTAGTAAGAATACTATATTCTAAGTATTAGTGTGTAAATACTATTAAAAAGGGATATTAAAAGATATAGCACGCTTTATATAGAATTGCTACTGTTATAGTAGGCGGAAGAGTTAATAACTTTAATAAAGCCTATTACAGCCTATTTTTACACTAAATTATTATTAGTTGTAGATTTTAGTAGACTTTATAACTAACTTACTAGCAGTAGATAAGGAATCTTTTAAATACTTTATAGTTATTATAGACTGTCTCTTTAAATATATTTAGCTTAAGGCAATAACTAATATAGCTACTAAGGCGTATATAGAGCGCTTTCTTTAATGTTAATAGTAGTTCTATAGGTTCCTATAAAGTATTATATTTAATTATAGCTTTAATTAAGTTAGGGGATTTTAAACAGCGCTTTGCTTGCTAATAGGAACTAAACAGCTACTATTTATATTATACTACCTATAGATAGACAGCAGCATAGAATGTATTAACTAAGAAGTATAAGCTATACTATATATTATTATTGCCTTCTCCTAAGACAATTAGCCTAAATATTTAGCTGCTTATTAGCTTGTATTAAACAATTAAACATTTAGCGTTATTAGAATAAACGCCTACTACATGCTTTATAGCTATAATATTAAGCTCTTTTAATATAACCTACCTTCTATTAAAAGTTAAGTATTACTTAAGGGGTATATAGTACACTTCCTTAATTAAATCTATATAGGTACTTAATTAGTGTAAGCTACTATTAACTTTATATAATAGTAATAATAGAATATAGTAAATTATAAACGCTATTTAGCTAAGCGCTTTATAGTTAGGGACTAAATCTAGCTTAACCTCTACTATATTAAAACTAACTGCCTATACTATAAGTTAAATTAGGTTATAGTAAAATACACTGTCTTAAACATACCTACACTACTTACTATACGCTTAAATGTCCTAAGTAACATTTACTTAGTTTTCTATATAGACCTTATTAAGCGCATAGTAATAGATCTATTACCCTCTTAAGTGTGTAAAGATTTCTAACTAAACCTACGCTTAATTAATAATAATTCTAAGTAGGTGTATTTTAAGTATAAAGTAGAGGAGATTCTATATATTTAAAATACATATAGCTATAGCAAGAATTGTAATACATTTATTAAATAGGTAGGATATATCTGTTTTATATAGGAGCCACTAGAAAGCGTATATAATATATCTACACTATATAACTTTAAGTTGCAATAGGGAGATATATATTACAACAATAGTCCTATTTTATTAAAATAGAAATTAATTTAGGGTTATTTATAACCCCTAATCTATTCTTTTAAAATAATACCTAACCCCTTATTTATCTCCTTCTAAGACCCTCCTTAACCACCTACTATTTATTAAAATCCTTTAAGTTATAATACTTATATTAGCCTTTATTAGGCTTTTAAGGGATAAAGGCCTGCAATTATATAGTATAGTTATTAATAGTTTAATGCAGTAGCATTAATTTGTAGTTTATATAGCGCGCTTAATATATACTTATTGCCACTTAAAAGGGGGAGAGGGGGGATTATAACTGACGATTAAAGGGAGTTTTTAGGCTATAGTAGGAGCGTAAGCTAGAGGTCTCCTTAGCTAAAGCAGCATATTTATATACCACCTTAGCGATATTAATGCCTCTTTTAGCTACCTTTTTAATAGCCTTTAGGAGGTTTAGAAATCGCTAGCTAAGGTTAGTAAACTTAGGGCATAGAATAATGTAGGCGCCCTTTTTATTTAATATATTCCTTATAAGGACGTATAGTATTTAAATAGTGTAATTAGCTTAAATCTTTATAATTATATTATAGGCAGTGTAGTAAAGAGTAGTATTTTTTGTAAATAAATACTTCCCTTAAAAGCATTTATATTATTATTTCTTATAAAATAGGTAGGCCTTACCCCGCCTTTATAAATAGTTAAACAGCCTATTTCTTACTATATATTTATAGTAAAATATATAGTATTTAATCTTTTGCTCTTTAAGTGTAAAGGATTTATTACTTAAGTTACCCTTTACTTTATAATAGCTAACTAGCTATAAGCTATATAAAGGAGGTAAAGGGGGAGAGGGTAAAGTGGTAGTAGTAGATATTTTATTAATATTAAATAAGTTAGTATTAAAAATTTATAATAACTATATCTATATTAATGTAATAGTATAATTAGGGCGTAAAAGTAAATAATAATATAAGTATAAAGGCAATGTATAAGATATAGAATAATAGATAAAAGGCTCCTTTTAAGACTTAAAGTAGAAAATTTATTAAATAAAATAAGCAGTAGAAGGATAGTAGGTAGATAGTAAGGAGAATTTTAAAGAGGTTAAAGGGTATAAAGGGGGAGGAAAGAAAGGTAAATAGGTAATAGTATAAAGAGGGCTTTTATACCTATTCTACTAATTTAAGTAATTATAGTAGGCTAGCACTTAGTTTACTCTTTATTTATTTAGTTTAGCTTATTATTATAATTATAAAACTAACTTACAGTACTACAGCACTGTTAAGCTTACTTCTAGACAACTATATGCCGATATTATAAATAATATAAATCACCTATATAGGCGTAGGCTAGGGATAGGCAGGGCTATAATATACCTACCTTACTATAAGTAAATACCCTCCTACACTTAATAGGTGGCCGATAGAGCGCGCAGGAGGGACCTATATAATGGATTTAAGCTGGTGGCTTGGATCCTTATTAGGGGCTTATTGCAATCTTATTGTATTTTATAAAGTGTAACTATAGAGGCACACTTAGGGCACGCTAGAGGCATATAAGATATATAAGCTAGCGAGGAGGCTTCTTTTAGGAGTCTCCCCTCTCTCCTCTCTCTCCTCTATAGTTAATAATAAATCCATTGACGCTAGATCGCAGAAGCCATCTAGGCCAGTCCATGACATTTATATAGAAAAATTCCCCTTACTTTAATAATAATAAAAACCCTTATATTTCCTTTTTATAACCTTTAATCCTTATATAATTTAATTTTAAAGACCTTTTATTTCCTTCTTTAAAGTAGCCTATAGGTTATATAACTTAGGGCCTTATAACTACTAAGTAGTATAGCTTAAATCTTTAATTAAAATTTAGTTAACGTGCTTTATTGCTGTAAAAATTAATTACTAAAGCTAACAGTCTATTAGCTTTTTAATTAAGTGTACGCTAACTGTTAAAGCGTATAATTAAGGGCGAAAAGGCTAGAAAAGTGGGGCGCTTATAGCTACAAGCTCTTAGCTAAAATATCCATTTTTGCGCTTGCTACGCGCGCACGCACGTGTGTGTTGCGCGCACCGCCGCTGGCTTTCAACCTAAAGACCCCCTATAAGGTCTCTATAGGGGTCAGGGTTGGGGTCGTTATAAGGCCTGTTGAAGGTCCTTATAGTGGATGAGGTCTCCTGAAAATAGCTGTTATTTTTAACACTTCTATAGCTAGGTTAATATTAATCCTTATTTTTATTTTCTTAGTTTTTCTATAGTTCTTAGCTTCTTAAAGTATATTCTAAAGGTTATATTTTTTACTATTAATAAAATTAATATATATATTATATTAATCTATTTTTAGTAAAGGAGGGCAAAGTTATTAAAGTTTTATATATAATTTAAGGTAAAGTTAAATTAATAGCTAAAAGTTATTAGATTTACTATTAGCTTATATATAATAGAAAACCTTTACTATAAAGTCTTTAAAGGATATAGTATTAACTATATTATCTCTAAAGAATTTAGCTTAATTAAATTAAGCTATAGTATTTTAAACCTTAATACTAAACTCCTTTTAAACTATATAAAAAACTAAGTTTAAATTACTAAAGATTATTATTTACTTTTAATTATTAAGATACTATTTATATTAAATTAGTATTAGCCTTTAAAATAAATACTAAATTTAGTATTAAATTTAATTTTAATAATTTTAGATTATATAACTATAGTAGTCCTTTACTATTTAAACCTAAAGATTTATATTATTAAAAATAGCTACCTTCTCTTTATAATAAATAGCTTTATTATTAATATCTTTAAGGTTAGTTTTAAGGTTAAAGTACTTAATATCTTTTATTTTCTATAAGGTATTAAAATACCTATTATAAATATTAAGTGCTAAGGTAAAGGATCTTTAATACTTAACTATTATAGCTAGTTCTTTTATAATAAAAAGTAAAGGCTAATTATAGTATATTAGTAAATATTAAAATATTTATTTATTAAAGCGTTAACTTTATTCTTTAAAATATAAAATATATATATTAAAGTATTTTTAGTTAAAGTCCACTATTAGTTAATAATTTAAGTAGGTTTTTTAATATTAAAAGAAAGATATTAACCTTTTAGTATTATTTATAGAAGCTTATTATAAAAGATTTTCTTTATAGTTAGTTATTACTTTATTATAATAAATACTTAATCCTTTTTAAAGAGAATTACTAATTAGTAGTAGCTTTATAAATTAAGATTTAAGGTTTTATTAGCTTAATAAGTAGATATTTACTAAAGTGCGTTAATTTTTAGCTTAAAATTCTACTATTATATACTAAAAATTCTTTATTATATTAATATTAGTTTATTTAATATAAAGATTTTATTATTTAAATTTCTCTTTTAAAAAAGAGATTACCTTATTTTAAAAGATTTCTATAAAAGCTAGTTTTAGCTTAATAAATATTAAAGCTTTCTTTTAAGCCTAATTAATAAAGATTAATATAGAATTAAAGGAAATTACTTAAATATTTATATTTATATACCTTTCTTTAAAGGAAAAGCTATAAAGATTCTCTTTTAGTAAAAGTAAGTTAAATTTTAAGGTCTTTAGTAGTTCCCTTTTATTAACACTATAGTTATTTTTTATTAATATATCTTTTTATTTAATTTAAAAGGTTTCTATAAAAAAAGGGGTACTTAGCTTATTAATAAAGAAGGAGGCTTATAATAAGTTTAAAGGACTATTTTTTAGTTTAAAGAGATTTAAAAGTTTAAACTTTTTTACTTAATTTATTATTCTTTTTATAGTTTTTAGTTCTTTATTAATAAAAAGGCTATTTATAGAATTTTAATAGTAAGGTTAATTAACTTAAATAAGCTTAAGCTAAATTTATAGCTTACTATTTATAAATTAATATCTTATAAGAGTTTTAAGGTTTTTAATATCTTTTTAAAAGAGAAAAGGTTTCTTATAATATTAAAACTCTAAGAAATCTTTATAAAATACTTAAAGTTAGTATACTTATTAGATTTAGTTCTAAGTAATTAAAGAGAGGCTTAGAGTTACTAACTTAATATCTTAAGCTTATTAATTTTCTTTAGTTATTAATATATAAGTAATTAGCTTTTATATTTATAATTTAATATATATAAAAGAAATAGCAATTACTACTACCTATTATATATTAAATATAGTATATAAAGCGTAGGTATTTATAACTTATAAAATGTATTATAAATAATTATAAGAGAAATCATAAAAGAGAATATATATAAGTTATAGATAGGTGTATAGTTATATATAGTAATAAAGTTGTCTTTCTACTTATATTCTTAGGAATCCTCCTTTTATATAAGGAATTCCATCCTATAACAATAGTAAATAGTAAACTTATAAAATATAAATAAAATAATATTATTTTATAACTATACTACTACTACTTCTTTAGTATAATAATTTAATAAAGGGCTATATAATAAATTTAAGCTACTAGCTTAAATATATAGTAGTAATAGTAAAGGAAGTATTATAAAGCTATAATAAAACTATTATAGTTCTATAAGGATAACTTAGTAAGATTATTATAATTTTATAAAAAAGACTTAATAAAGCTAAATAAAACCTTAAGTGTTTACTTAAGTAAATATTTATATAAACTAAAATAGTTTCTTTTTACTCTTTACTCTCTTTTAGGGGGGGGTAAGATTAATATAAACTTTATTAACGCTAAAAAGCAGCACGCCTCTAGGCTAGTCTATAATAGTCTTTAGTAATAAAAGCTTTACTTATATATATTTATAGCTTTTATTAAAGGGTATATTACTTAAAAAGTATAAATAAAGTAAGCTTTATATTTATATAAAGTTATATATATAGTTAGACTATAGTAGGACTGCTTATATAGTAAGGTTTATTCCTTTATTTTCTATATATAAAATATATAGACATTTCCCTTTATACCTATTTTCTTAGCTAGCTTAAATTATCATCTGTTTTGCCTAAATACGAGCTCCACAAGGCGTTCATCCGCGCGAGAAGGAGCAACCCCGCTCTGCGCTGTAGCCGAGCAGTGAGCAGTTGTTGCCGTATAAGGGTACCTCTCAGCACTTATCAATGTAAGGTGATGACATCCGTTTTTTTTATGTATACTTTATATATACATCTATAAATATGAGTCGACGTGTATCATGTCCACAGAGCTGCTTTCATTTCCCCCCTTTCCTACCACCCTGCCCCGTTTCCTCCTACCGCTCCGCTTTCCTCCGATTAACGATATATTCTTCCTCCAGCCTAGCTAGGTACCACCCAAACAGCATCGGAAACAGACACGGTAACGGAAGGGAATTGGGCGCACCCGAAGTCAAAGGTGTTAGTCGACTCGGGATTAACGGGCATGACTGAAAGGCCTCCATTGGGGCAATCTGCCCAGATGTTGAAACCCAAGGAAGTTGCTGTATTATGGAGTTCCGTTTTGTCTCCTCTATTAATCACAGTGAGGCCGCCAGGGCACGTCATCGTGTTAGCGACTGTATCGATCTGACAAGTCACGGGCCGAGCGGGCCTCTTCCATTTCCAATGGGGGGGGGGGGCCTTCGCGGCGGCGGCCTGGCTGGTAAAGAAGGCCAAGACGGCGAGCGCGGCGGATGTTGAGAATTGCATTTTGGACGGCTTGTTTATCGTGTGAGGTTGATAAAGGTAGGAGGTATTTTAGGGGCTTTTAAGTGGAAGATGGATAATAAAGGCAAGTTAGCCGGGAGAGGTAGAGAGGATGATGCCTTTTTTTCTTTCTACGAGATACTCGGGCAGCAAGAGGGTCTATTTATAATAAATTCACAAAGTCAAAACAGTGATCTTTATCCGTCTGCTTTCTTTTTGAGAGATTCATCTTCTTACCTAGCATATAGCTGACAGAGCGCTCGGCCGAGCACGAAGGGTCGGCATTACAGACGCAGTACAATACACCCCTTAAATGATTTTATATATTAATGTAATAAAGTGGGTTAAGCTAATTAAGCGTCTCTTTTAAAATCTTAATAATATAGGCCTTAGTTAAAAAGAATATTAAGTTAAGTATGTTTTTATTATAAAAAAATATATTTATAAGCCTTAGTTAATACCTTAAATATCCTTTATATACTGCTTTAACTATTATATAAACTAGTAAGGTATATAATATTACACTAAAATATATATTATAAAATATAATCTTTATATATAAATCTTTATATAATTATTACTTTATTAATTATATTTTTTTCTTTTTTATATTCTTTTATTTATATATATTATATATATAAATTACTCTATACCTACTAGCACTATTAAAAAGGGACTTATTAGCTAGAAAACGTAGGGCTTATATCTATATAAAATCATTTAAGGGGTGCATTGTAGTATGTACAGTACAACCCTTAAATTGTTTAAAATCGGTGACTTAACAGAGGGCTGTTTAACTAATCAAGCGCTGCCTCGGAAATGACGATGACATAGTCAGAGATCTAAAGGTACATTAGGCATAACCTTATTTTATATAGGTAAATAAGTAGCTAAAGATCCCCTGCTATCTGCAGCAACCCCTGGCTAGCAACCCTGCCTGTAATTACGTGAGCGTCTCCGCTAAGACGAGGGGCTTGTACCCGTTTGCAAATAATTCAAGGGAGCTATTAAATGGCACCCATGATTTAATAACTCGGCACCCCACAGGAACTGTTACGAGGCGGAATTCCTCCACATAAAAGGAGGACTTCCGATCATATAGGTAGAAATAACAACTTTATCTATATATACAACTATACACCTATCTGTGACTTATATGCCTTCTCTTTTATAATTCTTCTTACAATTGTTTATAATGTATTCTATAAGCTGCGAATGCCTACGTTTTACGTGCCGTATCTAGCACGTAACAGGAACCTATATTTATCTATAGAGAATATTAGAATATATTTATAAATATAAATATACTTATTAAAATAAAAAGAATATTATAATATATCTATAGGGCCTGGCCTTTTGCAGCACTTGGGGTGCCGAGTTATCAAATCATGGATGCCGGATAATAGCTCCCTAATTCAAGGGGTGTATTGTAGTTATTTGTTGCTTGCACATGGCGGCAATTCGTAGTTCCACGGCGAGTCGGAACCGCCGGACCGAGCTGCCCATATTTTTGCCGTATATTTTAGTTAGTTCGGCAGAGATGCTTTTGAGTTAGGCAAGGGCGTCAAGGAGATTACAGCACCCACCACAAATCACGTCATGACCTTGAAAGTGCCTTTCGTTCTATAAAGATTATATAGTATAGTGAGAACTTCTTTAACTATACTTGGGGAAACTACCATGACTTGAATTATAGCCTACTTTCCACGGAAAGCTAGGTACCTCCCGTTTAAGCTAAGTTTAAGGAGCCCACCTGCCTTACAATGACCTCGTTAGCGGCGCAACACAATCAGAAGGATCACTAGCGAATTGACTGAAATATAAGCCTAAATATAAGAGTGGCGCAGTCCGACGTTTCCGAATCGTCGTGGAACTACGAATTGCCGCCATGTGTACAACCTACTTGTACGGTGTCCGCAACCCAGGCGCTTGTGTGCCAAGAGCCGAGCGTTTTACTACAAGTGCTTACAGTAATAGGTAAAATCCTGTAGGAAGAGAAGCGGATTATGAGCATAAGACCAATGGAACCGAGTCCTGACATGCCGCGCAAACGTAGTATAAATATCCGCCTCTGCTCTCCACCCCCGCCACGTCTTTCTTTAAAGCTCCTCGTACATTTCCTTCCTATATCCCTAAACAAGCTACATACACAAAAACAAAATCAACAAACCCCCCGCCCCCCCCTCAAATCCTACACGACAAAGCTCTCGCCCCCAATGCAGTTCTCAACATCCGCCGTGCTGGCCGTCTTGGCCTTTTGTGCCGGACAGGGCGCTGCTGCCGGACCGGGCGCTGCTGGCGGCGACCCCTCATTGCCAGTGGGATCAAGATCCAACCCACAGCTCGTGACGGGCTGCAGAGCAGACCGCGCTGCCAAGAAGTTGGTTTGCCCCGGCCCAATCGTTGTCTCGCAAGGAGATGACATGGCGACCATAAGCAACGGAGGAAATACGTTCATCCAAGTTTGGCTATCTTGTGGGCGCGAATGCCTTGTTGGATCGACAACCGACCCCAACGGCGGATCTACCAAGGTACCGTGCAAATGCCCCGGGTTGCCTGAAATTACCGTTAAGCGTTTCTGGCTTCCTGATCCTCCCAACTACGGAGCCTGGCCATAAGCAATTGGAGGAAGAGGAAAGCGGACCGTGGGAGGAAACGAGGTATCGCTTTGGTGCGCACAGGGCTACATGTTTGTAACGACCTACATGGTTATTGAATGGAAGTGACTTGTCAAGTACCTGATATGTGTCAATATATATATATGAACTCGACGTCTTTCAGTATGGGTGACTATGCCGTTTATTCAAAGAAAAAAGTCCTTAATGTAAGTATAAAATCCGTACCATCTGAGCCACCCGCTCAAGTCCATGACAATATGGGAAAACATGATAATATGGCAAAGGATCCTTGGGTATAATAAACTTGGACTGATTGATTTAAGTAAAGTATCTGTAAATACCTAGCAGTACAGTGCACCCCTTGAATTATTTTATAAAGTAACTTTACAGGGGTGATTTAACTAATTAAGCATCTCTTCGGAAATTACAATAATAAAGTCCTTAATTAAAAAGAACATTAAGCTAAGTGTGATTTCTATATAAAAAAATATATCTATAGGCCTTAGTTAATACCCTAAATATTCTCTATATACCGCCCTAATAGCTGTATTCTCTTAAGCGTTATCTATAGAAACCCTACAGCTACTAGCACTAATAAGAAGGGACTCGCCAGCTGGAAAATATAGGGCTTGTACTTTTGTAAAATAATTCAAGGGGTAGATTGTACATATATACAGTAAAAGACCTATAAGCAAATGACCCTATAGTGATTCTATGTATATAAGTGCCATTTCCAAAGTTATACGTAATGAGCCCAATCAACCCCTGTAAAGTCACGACTTGACAAAACTGCAAGGAGCGTACGTCACGATGTGGTCTGCGAAATTCCAAGCCTTCACACTCAAACATGAGGCCAACTCCTAGGCAAGCACGATCCGAGGGTTTCCGACAGCAGCATCAGGCCGAGAGAGAAAGCCAGGAAGGTCGTCATGTGCGAGAGAGCCACCACACCCAGCTTAGGAGGCCTGTCCCACCCACACCTCGACCTTTGTATCACAGTTATAGGGGACGTCGCCAGCAGCGTGAGGCTCGGCGAGGTATGCCACCAATTCGGCGGCTTTGCCACCGAAGCAATGGAAGGAAAACCTGATGGGCAGAGTCCCCGACTCGCAGTGGAATCCAGTCGGCGTGGGCGACACAGAAACTCCGTTGCCGCACGAAATGACGCCTTCTCCGTCCTTGACGCAGTTCAAGGATCTTGCGTTCAGATAGCCCATTCTCGGTTGTATGTCGAAGTGGCCGGTGGCGGGGTCGGCCTTGCCGGCGAACTGGGCCGGGCCTAAGGGCGTGGCCTCAGCGGGTTCGTTGACGGGCCAGACGACGCCGGAGTAGACGGCGGTCGCCTGTTGGGCACAGAAGGCCACGACGGCCAGCGCGGTCGATGTCGAGAATTGCATGGTGAGCTGGGGTTTTGTGGTGTGAGTTGGTTTTTTTTTTTTTTTTTTTTTTTTTTTGTGGTAGTAGGGCTTGTTGGGGGTAGAAGAAAGAAAATGAACAAGGAGCCTAGAAGAGTACAAGACAAGAGAGCAAACGCTGGCCGGCATGAATTAGCGGAAAGGACAATTCTCTTTTATAATAGAAAGAACGTGCTGGCAGCGGGGCCGGCTATTTACAGAACAATCCTTTGAGTGATTTTACCATTCGACTTGGTAGAGGAGGATGAAGCTAATAGGCCTGTGCTAGATCCGAAACAAGTATAGTAAGCTTGACCTTATATATACAGGTACATACAATGTACAGTGCAATTCTCCAATTATGCCCAAACGCGTGACTTCTCAGGGGTAATTAGACCAATATAGCGCCGCTTCGGCAATAGCGATGACATGGGGTCGCTTCGCTTTGCACGTCTCCAAGACACCTCGTAGCTCGCGTCCATCCTGGCCCGAGGAGAAGACGGCTATCCGGCCTTCCGAGCAGCAGCGACGACAAGGACGGAAGCCGGGCTGTGGCAAAAGTCGGGGCTCGAGCATCGATAGCGCAGCTAGCGCCGAGTAGGTATGGCCTTATGGATGTGGGTTAAGGAGGAGCCAAACATTCCCTACAATCTGTAGCAACCCCTGGCTAGCAACCTGTGTGTGGACACGCGTGCGAATCCGCTGCCAAGGGGAGCTTATGCCTGCTTGCAAATACCCTGTTAAAGGCTCATCTGTTTCACGACACCGAGGGATGGGAAAAAGTGTCATGAAATGTCATGAAAACAAGGGAAAGGACTTGGAGATGAAATGCAAGGGGGAAAAGCAAACGAGAAAAGAAGCAGGAAATAGAAAAAGAAGAGGGGGTATATAAGTCCTAGGAAAAAGGGAAAAGCCCTCATGAGTACGAAAAAAACAATGTGAATGACAGTGTCACATCCTAGACCTTACAAACACCAAAATTGCCCCTATTATCGCAACTACCCTGGACACATTGTACATGTATGCAATTGGCGACGCAAGCCCGTGCCGTCACAGCACCATGAACAATCAAGCCCGTCGAACACGATTCCAGAACCGCTTCACCGGTCCATCATCATTCTCCACCAGGCCTTCTTGATCCAGCGCGGCAAATTGCCGCTCAATGGTCGCCTTGTTGGACTGACCGTCTCTCAGGAGCGGCGCAGCCACGTGTGGCTCGTGCTTGGCCTGGGATGATTTGCGCTGTCCAGAAGACATCCTTTGCCAACCGTAGATTTGCTCCTCGTTGGCACGAAGATCCGGGCGTGTCAACGTCATTCGCAACGTCATTTCTCGTAGCGTTGTTGGCGCATGGTGGGCATGCTCCTCCTTGGGCACATGGTATTCCTCCTCCCGGCAATCCTTGGTTGACTTCATGAGCAGCGGTTTCTCCGCAGCCAGGGGCGTTCTTGGCGAGTCGGGTTCCGTCGCGGAAGCTTCGTCGTCGTCGTCGTCGTCGTCGTCATTGTCACCATCGCTATACATGGAAGATTTGTCGTCCTGCGTACAGGGTGGCGGTCTGTAGAGTCCGGAGCTTGATTCCTCTCTCTGAGAAGCCGCGCGCCTGTGACCTCTGGCATGCCCTGTCTCCTGTACATCGCCGACGGATGGAAATCCGAACTCAATGGCTTCGTCGAATTTGTGCGCCGAAGCCAGGTAAACTCGTAGCTTCATCCTCGCATCAGGATCTTGATAATGGGCCGCTGCCGGGTCCACAAAGGTCGACAGGTCAGGCTCAGAAACCGGGACCGGTTGTCGAGTGGATGTTATCAGCGATAGAGCACGTGATCTCCTTCGAGCATGGCGCGGAGCCGGCGAGCTTGGGACGGATGAACGAGGGGACGAAGCAACAACACACTCCCGCACGGATGCATCCTTGTTTTGCGCTTCGTCCACTGCCACAGACGCACGTTTTCCAAAGGGAAGTTTGGAAATGGAGAGACGTCTCCTCAAAGAAGGGCGCCGTTTGGCCGGAGCCCGGCCACTTTCACGGCCATGGTCGAAGTGGTAGTCGTGAAGGAGGAGTCGTAGATCCAAATCCTCGCTCTCTTCAAGCCAGCTGAAAGATTCAAACATGTTGGTGCTGGCGGTTGTGGAAGTGGTCGTAGAAGCGGCAGCGGCAGCGGTCGAGTCTGGCTCAACTGTAGTGGCCGGGTTGTCGGATGAGAATGAAACCATCTTGGTTATTTTAGGTCTGGAGTCTGTGCAGCAACTTGGTAGAACTTGTGGCGGCCCAGGTGTCTGCGATTGGCGTTTTACGAGACGAACCATGGACTCCTCAGTCGCATCCAATATCACGCTTTGTCTGACACGCGGAGGACTCAGAACGTCGCTGCTCGATGGATAGCGCTTTACCGATCTCTTGTCTGATCGGCCATAGACACGCAATGGTTTGCTGTTGGCTTGAGTGCGACGATGCGGTGCGTTTTCTAGTTCATCCTGGCCAAATCCAAGTTTGAGTGTCGGTTGCTGCTGGTCTTGGTCGTCGAACGTGGACGGCACAGCGTGGGAGCTGTCCAGCCGAGCCTGGCAGTGCGAGTCGAGCTCGTTATATTCTTGACTGCCAGCGATACGCAGACGTTCAGAAGTAGAGAAGTACTGGCACCCGAGTCCCGACGCGAATGAGGAGAGAGCAAGTCAGCACCAAGCAGGCATTCATCGAAGCAGATCAAGGGCGAAGCAACGGGCGTAAAGGGAGAAGGAGAGGGAGGGAGGAAGCACAACAAGAGAGAACTGCCGATCATTCCCAAGGAGTAAGCCAATTCGCATGTCGTCTGTTCCTCTTTTGGGTCTCGCCAGCCGCCATGTGTGTGCGACCAGACATGACTCTAGCTTGAAGCACTCGGGTAGGTACTTGGCTACTGCTGGAAGAGGAATGGCGGGCTGTTTGGTCTGGTCTTAACGCAGGCACGAGAGTGACGCGTGGCGTCCACCAAAAAAGGGGAGCGTCCTGAGCTATTGGACGGGTGACAAAGCTCAAGAGCGCCTGGATCAGGAGATCCGATTTCTCAACTAGAGCCAAAAGAGTGCGGACCAGTGTTTTTTTTTGTGCGTGCAAAAAGGGGGAACCGAACTAAATTCACGTGGGGGGGAGGAGAAGGGGGAGAAGCAAAGAAAAGAAAGATGAAGAACACGATCTGTCCTGGATCCCTTCTCCCAGCGTAGCCGTCTAGCCATCGCGCGGACGGACAAATAATAGCGAAACGGTCAGATAGCGTCTGTCAGTGCGAGTGCTAAATCGTCTTAGCGAGAGTGATGATGCAGGCACTCGAGCAAGCAGGGGCTCCGGTGCGCCTGCATGCCACACAACGGGCGCCTGAGACATGACTGGGGGGACGACGAGACGACCAGAAGGAACTTGCGTGCACGCTTGCATACAGGTACATCTAAGTACACACATGAGTGTATGTAAGTACTGATGTATGCATGTTCGAAATTGTCGCCTCTGGCCCGTCCACGCGTGCACAGTTTCACGCCCCGACCGTGACAGTCTTGGCCATGCATGCAGCACTTGCGTTGCAGCAAGGGGGCTTTTGTTGGCGTGGCGCAACCTGTGTTTGTTTGTTTTTTGTTTTGTTTTGTTTTCTTCGTCGTGGAATGAAACGACGGGAAAGGTACACAGAGCATGTCCGCGCCACTCAGACGTCAAGACACTTGTGACGTCTTCGTGTAAGCAGGCAGGCAGGCAACACAACCAATCCATTCGCCCTTGAGCCTGACAGGGGAAAAGGAGCCTGAAATTCTCGTGCCAGAATAAAATGTCACGCGATCTCATGCGATCCCATGCTCATGCTGTGGACTCTTGCTTGTTTGTTTTCTCGGACAAGCTCCTTCTCCACTTTTTTTTCTCTCTCTTCTTCTTCTTCTTCTTCTTGTTCCTGGCTGCTCTTGATATGATTGCTCTCGAGTCTGCCGGTCTTCATTCATCTGAGCACGTCTGTTGCCATCAGAGATATTTGAATGGCCTGGAAGACTCAAAAGAGACGACTTCGTCCACAGACTGGGCACCGAATGCCTAGGCCATTCATTGGGTATTGAGGCTGCATGCTGCCCGGCAGCTGTCCCATCTTTTGCCATTTGCTTTGCTTCGTTTCCAGTGACATCATTCGACTCACGACTCACCTTGCGCTGAATGGTGAAAGGCAAAGCTTCAAACTCTCCTTTCGTCATGGACAATGTCGGCGGAAATCCATCCGAAGATGTACATTTTCTGTCCGATGGGCTTCGCCATGGTTTCGAGGCCCTCTGCACGGCGTTTTCGCCGTGGTTGGTGCGTTGCGATTTAGACCTGAGAGGTGCTCTTGGCGTCGGCTCCGACTTGTTACGACCAAGGAGTGTCGTTCCGCCCTGATGACGTCGATGTTGGCGCGGTGAAAATTGGCACTCATCCGCACGGTCCAAATTTTCGTCGATACTCGCTGGCTGTCGAAGGCGGGACACTTGACGCAGTGCACCGGCGAGGAGAGAGACTCGGCGTTGGCTATTGGCGGAGCGCCTCGAGCTAGAGCATGTTGTGGTTGTTGTCCCAGAGGTTTGGAACGAGGCAAAGTTGGGAGGGAGGCTGCCTCTTCCCATCCCGTCCACGTCTGGGCTAGTCATTGAGCTATCCATCTTTTCCCCGTGGTCCTTGTCGAGGTCGATATCGATGTCGATGCCGATGTGTGAGATTGTGTCGGTCGCCGTATTGGACGTCACTCTTGGAGCTGACGAGAGGAGCTGGAAGCTCGCACCGTAAAACTCTGTATAAGAAGAGTCATCAATGGAAAGAGAAAAGGTGCTGTCTGTGGCAAGAGGCAGGCCGAGAAAGCTCCCCATCGACTTAAAACGAGGAGAGCTGGTCCTGTCCGTGTGGAGAGAACCCTTGTCGGATGGGCACCCCTGCTGGTGGTTGCATCTGTGAGCCATAGCTAATAAACCCAGCGACGACGCTGCACGTCCAAAATACAACTATGGCCCAAAACGAATACAACGCCGACTGATTGGGAACATGGACTTGCCGCTAGCGGGTTAGCTCTTCCGCTCTGTTGGGGGAGAATTGCACCGCATATGAAATGCCCAATTCAGCCTGAGAGGCGGTGGTGGTGGTGGTTTTTTTTTTTTTGGCCCCTCTCGAGAGAAAGCGAACGAAAAGGAAAACTGAGAGACGGAGGGGGGGTTAGAGAGACAAAGACAGAGAGAGGGGGGGTTAGAGAGAGAGAGAGAGAGAAAGACAGAGAAGCCCTTGTTGCTTAACCCCAGCTGGCTTTCTCCTTTTGTGGGGTGAAGCAGCAAGAAGAGGGACGATAAACGATGGATGCTTGATGGAAAGAAGCCGCCTGGCCCGTGAGATTCCATTCGGCGGACCTGTAGGCCGCACCAAACGGGAATCGAGCTCCGTGAACAATCCACGATGGTCTCACGGAGAAGCACCGATGATGTATGATTGTTCATTTCCTCGACACCCCTGCGTCTTGGCAGCATGGGTGGATGGATGGACTGCATGGGGGCATGCTTGCAGGCTGCGTGATAATAAGACTGCAGGAGCGCCAAGCCGTGCCTTCCCCAGCCGGGATACACGTGCGCGCATCGTGCTTTGTGCTTTGTGCTCCACGTATACTCTGTGCGTCGTGCTTCGTGCTTCGTGCTTCGTGCTTCATGCTTCATGCTTCGTGCCTTGTGCTTCAGGCTTCGTGCTCGGCGCTCAGCTCTGCTCGTCGTCTCCGCTGCGGGCCGGAAAAGCCAGCCAGCCAGCCAGACAGACAGACCATACTTCCATGTGCAAATGCTGCCCGCCTGCAAGTGGGCAGCACACATGCATCCCGTGCTCGTACTCGTGCTGTTCTACCTTTTCTACCTCTTCTACCACTTCGGCCTCTTCGACCTCTTCGACCAATTCGACCAATTCGACCAATTCGACCGGCAGACTCCAGGACATGGCCGGTGTGTTCCATCTTTCGACAAATCTCCGGGCGGCGATGGTTCGGCGGCCAGCATCGCGGATTTAGCCTTGAGAGACATGTCAATGACCGTTGACGGTCGAGAAATCCGGACTGTTTCAGTATGTTTTACGCCCTTACTTGGGCAACATGGTTGCGATTCCCTCCTCCCCCTCCACCCTATCCTCCCTATCCTCCCTATCCTGGTGGGAATGGAGCTGAAGCTACCAAGCAACAGAGGCTACTGATGGTACGAATCAATTCTCGTGTTGCCGACAAAAACAACCTAGGCCGGCCGTGAAACTGGACGTCGTAGCTTGCTAGACATCCGCCCGCATAGCTCACCAGAGATAGCTCTCCAGGGATAGCTCATCAGGGACGTTCCAGTCAAACACACACACATATATACATACATGGATGCGAGCGTCCGACGGCCGAGAATCCACACTCACCCTTCCCGCGCGAAGCTGTGTCATGGCCGAGAAAACGCTCCATGTCCCAAGTCTCCAAACTTTTCGGTTCGTTCTATACTTGCTTCGTGCAAGGACCGGCTGCCGTGACATGGAATGCGGTACCGCCGGACCCTCAAGCTGCTCGGGGCTACACGAAAAGACACGGAGCCGGAAGCTAAATATAACCCCCCAGCCAGTAGTACCATATCGCCCATGTAGATGGGCCTCATGGCTGCCGCCATGCGGATGGGTGTTGCCGGCGAATTGATTAAAACGGTCGTTTTGTCTCAGTTCATGCACAATTTCTTATCCTTCAGCCGCACTTTGACGTTGTCGGTGCTCGAACTCGGCCAAGGGCTACCAGCAGCCTCACGAGTGTGCTGTCGGGAGTCATGCGAATTGGGGCCAGCAAGAGCCAGCACACACGGTACATACCCCCTGGCTTGCGTCCTGGCCGAGCCACGAGGCTTCCACGAAGCTGATACACCGGGTACGATATCCACGAAGCAGTGTGACGGACCCAGCGGTCACAAGCGGTCGCACCTGGCCAAAGCACATTGTATGGCACGCAGCAATTCGTCGTTGCACGCCCTCCAACGCATAGTGCTGAAGCTCATGACGAAAAGAGGCGGTTCCTGCGCCTTGCCTCCCGTGCCCTTGTCGTCTTTGGACCCAGACTGTGGATGAGGAGGAGGAGGAGGAGGAGGAGGATATGATATCTGTGTTTGGTGGGTCCTGTGACAAACAACTTGCTGCTCTGCTTCAAGGCATTTTTGATGGCACCAATAGGAACAAGGACTAGTGCTAGACTGTCATTTTCGTGCCTGTATCCGAAGCCCGAGCCGCCAGAGACAGACAGGTGGTGGAAATTTGATTCACAAATGGACACGTCGCATTGCTGTCACGGCCCGCAGCGGATGTTGCATCCGGGCTCGCCCGTGTACCGGCTCACGAGTCACAGCTCCTGGATGCGTGTATCGAGGTGCAGGCCATGGGGGCAACGTTGCTGCTGGTACCACTCGGCATCCTCTGCATGTGCGGACACGCGCTTCACGTGGAGGAGAGAGGAGACGGCAGAATTTTTATTTGTGGCCGCTCCGGCTGGCGGAAGTGCTGCCTGTCTGCGGACGCTGGGTTGCATTCATCATACTTGACCTGGCTGGCCGGTCGCGTCAGTCTCTCCGTCAGTCTCTCCGTCGCCCATTGTTGGCCGTGACTCCTGTGAGAGCGCGCGAGCTCGCTCACACGCGCACAAGGCGGGAAAAAATACCTGGGGATTTTTCTTTTCTTGTTTCCCCACAACCGGCCGCATCCAATCCGGAGCCAGGGTGCGCGCAGACCGTTGTGATGGAGCAGGGAGCCCGGGGACGAGGCCATCGTGTTGGCGCGAAACCCCGGAATAACGAGCCTCAAGTAGCGACAGATCCTTCCGAACGAGTCTCAGGCATAGTGGCCAACTTTTTTTTTTTTTTTTTTTTTTTTTTTTTTTTTCCTTTTCTCCAGTCCCCGTCCGCAAGCCCATACGAGACAATGAGCTCCCCTTCTGTTCCTTACCCGGCGCAGTCTCTTGTCTGATGGATTTCGTGACGGACAGGCATAAGAACAGGACGACATGGCAAGAATGGGCTGTGTTGACCTGGACAAGTGCGAGTCGTGGGATAAAAGCCGCCCAAGGGGGACAATATACTACAAGTGCACTTTATAGATTGCTCGTGTCGACCCACTTATTTCTTTGGACGACACGATCCCCGTGATGACATGACGACAAGGGCGGAGAGGGAAAAGGAAAAAAAGAAGCACGAGTCGACTGCGTCCGGAAACACGAGTCGACTGCGTCCAACATCGTACGACCACGTGCCGAATTTAGCCGAACATGGTTTTCTCCCAACGACGTCAACATGGGACCAACGGTTGGTGCCAGAGGAGGAAGACTATATGTACAATTGTAAATGGACACTTGTCATGTAGGGTACACGTGGGCCAGTTGTAGTTGGTTTGACTTGTCTTGATGGGCTGCTTGTGCGAAAGCCTGGGTAAGAGGGAGGGTATAGAAAGAACGAAGAGAAAAAGAAGAAGAAAAGAAGGCAAAAGGAAGGGGAAAAGAAGGAAAAAAAAAAAAGAAAAAAAAAAGAAAGAATGTGGGAATTGCTCCTTATGGAAAATCCTCGGTGCGACCGCGGACGGCTGCGACGCCGCCCGATTGGCCGCACCGGAAGGGGATGTGGGGCCACCACCCAACCTCTCTAGCTAGCTCGCCAAGTTAGATTATGCATCAACATCGGGACCTTCATTATATACCCTTTACCCATTTTCACCTAATAAGGCAAGCACTAGTACAACCCCTATTATCAAGCCGATAATACCAACAAAGAAAGACGAGAAGAAAGAAAGATGCAAAAAAAAAAAAAAAAATATACTTGTATAAAATAAATTATGTAAAAACTAATTTCTATTCCTAAAAAATTATACTAAACCTCTACCACGTCGTTACATAATAGACCACCATTCTTTCCATCGCAGCAACATTATACATGTACAACACCCCATGCCAGCCTCTTTCATTTTTCATGTCTTCCTTCTCCCTTCTTACTCGTCAGTGTCCCACCACACTGCTCCAACCCCGTAAATGCACCCGCCACTCCCGCAAAGGCAAGCTTCTGCCCATCGCACAAGCCAGGCCGAGACGGTCCAACGGACCATGGCACGTTGAGCACCGGCTCCGGGGGTACTCTGTGGAGAGGTGATGGGGTGATGCCGTGTTTTGAGGTGCTGCATATGATGCTTGGGGGATGAGGTGGTGCGGGGGGCATAGGACCTTTGTTATGATTTCTTATTCATCATTTCCATTATTTCACGCGTTGTTCTGTTCTGTTATTACATATGTATACTTTTGTGTAATATACATTTCTTATTTCTTCGTCCAACATACACCCTCATGTCGTCCTCACCGCCGACACCCGAATCACACCCTGATGCACGCGTAAACCTCTTCTTTTACAACAGCAATAGCGCAATCATCCAACATGTCACCACGCCGGACCCCAAGAACAAGTCAAAACAACACGGCGCGCGGCGTTTTGAAAAAAAAAAAAAAAAAAAAAAAAAAAAGACTAAATTCTTACAAACTGGTACGTGCATGGCTGCCGCCACCCCCCCTTCACACTTCCTCGTCGCTCTCCTCGCCCAGCAGCTCGCCCTCGTCCTCGTCCACAATGGCGTAGTCGCCGTGCCCGCGCGCGAAGCTGTCCCTCGTCGTGAACCGTCGTGGGCCCCGCGAGAACCAGCCGCCGCCGCCGCCCCCTCGTAGGCTGTCGTAGGAGCCCGCCGCCGTCCGCCAGAGACCCCCCAACAGCAGGGGCAGCGTCACCGCCACGGCCGCCACGGCCGATACCGCCATGACGGGATACCGGACCCACGCCCGGTCGCTGTCAAACGTCGTCGAGGACGACTCCCCGAGCCGGATCTGTCCAAACTTGCCATCCCAGTTCCTCCACACGTACCAGCCAATCGCCGCCGCCGCGCCGAAAGGAACCACCACGGCCAGGAAAATGGCCAGTCCGGACCTGCGGTGCTTCCTCTCAAACTCCTCCTCGTGGCCTTGGCACGGATGCTCGGGCGCCGTCTTGTCCATTTCCTTGCCACCGGAGCAGGTCGACAGGGGGATGCGACGGTATCCCGTGGGCTCGAACCACGACGTTGCGTTTGGGTTTTTCGTGCACCACTCTTTGCTCGAGAGGGGGTCTAATCCTGCGACCAAGGTGCACTGTCCCGAATTGTCCGAGATTTCAAAGTTGTACGCGCTGTTGTTTCACCGAGTCAGCCATGCCTGCGTCTGTGTTGCAACCATGTGTTTTGCTTGGGGGGTTTCTCTTCTTGTTCTTGTTCTTCTTGTTCTTGTTCTTGTTCTTGTTCTTCTTGTTCTCCTTCTCCCCCCCCCCCCCCCCCCCCCCCCCTCCTTCTGCAAGTTTCCATTCATTCTAAAAAAAACTCACCATTCATAATCCTCGCGCTTGCATTCGCAATTCTCATAGTAGACAAGCCGCTTCAGATTCTGTCCCTGATTAAAACACTTGCGGTCCGCCTTCTTCCGCAGATACCTCGCCTTGTGACCAAAGACGCAGTCGTCGCTCTGCAGCGGGTGCTTGGGCGTCCACAGCGAGTAGTCCGACTCGGCGGCGGAATCCTTGTCGTACCGGCAGGGCTTGTCGGCGAGGCCGCCAAAGTCGAGATTGACGGCCATCATCTTCTTGTCGCCGTCCTGGCACCATAGCAGAAAGTTGCGCGAGGTCCCCGAGCGGAGCGTCGTGATGTCCATGACGGTCACTTCCTTGTCGTGGAATTCCGCGTCCTTCCACGTCCTGCCCTCGTCGGTCGAGTACGAGACCGTCTTGGTCGTGACGGACGGGTTCTTGGGCGTGGCCCGCTGGACGAGGACCATGATGGATCCCTGGTCGCCGTACTGCCAGGTCCAGTGGCCCTTCTTGACGCTCGTCCAGGTGATGCCGCCGTCCGTGGTCATGAAGGTGTCGGCGTCCTTGATGTCGCCCAGGCTCGATCCCACGTTGCCGACCCCGAACATGAAGCCGACGGCCGTGTCGGCCGCAAAGGTGCGTCTCTTGTCCTCGCGTTCCGTGTAGTGATGGAGGTGCAGGGCGCAGTGCTCATCTCCCTTGGCGCTGCGGCAGGGGTAAGGCTTTCCGTCGACGTCCTTGGCCGGCGGCGGGAGGTACCCCCACTGCGATCCGTCGTTGTGAGATATCTTGGTCTGGAGAACCTTCTTCTTCTCGTCCTTCTTGGCCGCGTTGGCCACCACGTTGATCAGCACGACCCCTTCCACGCCCGACACCTTCTCGAAGTCGACGTACATCTTGTCGTCGCTGTTCACGTTGGCGGCGCTCAGGACGTACGACGTGCCGTTGGAGTTGCTCTTGATGATGGACCCGAACGAACGGTCTTTGCCCGCGTCGGAGCGCACAAACAGGTTGACGGCGTGCGTCGAGCTGTCCAGCAGCGTGTACTCATCGTGGTGGCCTTGGTAGAAGTTGTGCGGATAGTGCGCCGCTTCAAAGTCTTTGCCGTCGAGACTCGTCACGGCGCGCTCGGCACCCGTCTCGGGATCCTTGGTGTTCAGAATGATGAACTCGCTCATGGTCGCAAAGTTGATGACCTCCCTGTCGTACGTGAAGGCCTTGTCCCGGTCGGCAAAGAAGTCGTCGCTCGTCTTGATGGTCGTGTTGGCGTCGGCCCGT
Source organism: Claviceps africana (assembly GCA_018360145.1). Lineage (NCBI taxonomy): Eukaryota > Fungi > Ascomycota > Sordariomycetes > Hypocreales > Clavicipitaceae > Claviceps > Claviceps africana. The sequence continues at coordinate 18,604 of SRPY01000040.1, read as the reverse complement.
TCTTCCGACTTGGCCAGACACACGACTTGCTTTTCGTCTCGGAAATTATAGGCTGAACTGCCCGTGAATTCGCATTTTTTTGCGTAGGAAAGTATCTTGTCCCACTTGTCGCCACGATTGGTCGACACCCAGACCTGGTCCAAACAAGTCTCGTGGCCTCCAACCTTTTCGCAAAACGTTCCCATCCACAGAAGCCAGTCCTTCTTGTCCGGGTGGAAACCAAAGGGCATCACGCCAGCCCTGGACTTCCCCGGGGCCTTGAACGTGTGGAACGAGTGGCCACGGTCGACCGTGTAGATGATCTTATGGTCCTTGTCATCGGTCGTGAAGTAGACCACGTCGTTGAAGTGCCGGTGAGGGAAGATGCCACGAATGTCCTCGCCCTCGAGAATGCGTTTCCATTCCTTGCCGTGGTCGTGGGAAAGCCAGATTTGGTTCTCCCGCCGCGACCCGTCCCCCGCTGGCCAGGCGATGACGGTTTCATCCGTTGAAGAGCTGGCCTCGCCCTTTTCCAGATAAAGCTTGTCGAACCCTTTGAGCTTGAAGTCAAAGACTTTTACTTTTCTTGAGATCTCACCCGTCGCGGGAGGCTGGGAGGGCTTCTTGTCATCTCCCGCTTCGGAGCATTTGCGCTCCGTCTTGTCGTCCTTTTGCTTGTCCTTGGTCCGCCTGCACGTGTTTCCCGGTATCAGCCTCCAGCCGGACGAGCCCTGGAAGGAGCCGTCGGGATGCTCCTTGCAGTAACCATCGTCGGGGAGAGGAACGGGACCGGCGGGGATGCACTTCTTGTTGTCCGCTGGATCTCGTCGGAAGTTGTAATCGCACTCGAAATCGGCGTCGGTGCATTCGCAGTCCTCTGTTTTGGGAACGGGATCCTTGAACTCCTGCTTGATAAAACAGTCGGCCGTCTTCTTGCGGCGACGGTACGTCTGCTTGTGGCCCATGACACAGGTCGGTTTTCCGTCCTTGTCGGCGCGTGCATGCCAGTCCTCCATGTCCTTGTCCTCACATGTTCGTTCCTGGACCCCGTCAAAGTTGATGGCGATCATGCGGAAGGTGTCGTCTGTTTGACCCAAGAGCAAAAACTTGACGCTTGTGGAGTCTTGCGTGGTTGTCAACAGGTCAGGCTTGATGCTGAGACCATCGGGCAGGGGAACCTTTTTCCAGTTGTCGCCATGGTCGAGCGAGTATGAGAGCTCCTTGATGCTGGCAGAGTCGGAGTCCTTGATGGCCACGAGGATAGAACCTGAATCGCCAAACTCATACTTGTGGGGTCCGTCTAGGGCCTTTTTCCATGTCGAGCCGGCATTATCGGATACATACAGATCGGCCTCCTTAAAACGCCCGAGAGAGCGACCCGTGTTGCCGTTGCCCATGACCAGACCGGGAGCAGGGCTGGAAAAGATGCGACCCAGGTTGTCCAGCTCCGTGACGGAGTGCAGATGTAACCTGTCACGGCCGGCCTTGATTTCGGAAAAGGTCCTCCCGTCATCAAATGTTATCTGAGTAACTATAATCTTGTCCTTTTTGTGGTGTTTGGAGACTTCGGCGCCGTTCTCCACGGTGTTGACGAGAAAAATGCCTTGAATTCCGGAAATCTTTTCGAAATCGACGTTGCCTCGAGCATTCCGATTTGTGTAGGGAACGTTTTCGGTAAAGTAGGTGCCGTTGGAGTTACTCGTGAAGAGAACACCCATGGGGCGGGACGGGTGAGACGTCATGACGTCGACCTGAATGCTGTAGTTGGTGCTTTCCAAGACGGTGTACGCGCCCTGGTTGATGCGGTGGGAATGATGGTGGCTGTCTTGCTTGGGAAAGATGGCGCGGTGCCATTTGAGGGTGTCGTCGGTGACGTAAAGAGACATCTCATCGCTGCGCGGGGACGAACGGGCAACCAGAATGTACTTCTTGACGACGGCGAGGTTGAGGGATCCGGTGACGCCCTTGTCGGTGTCGACGTTGGGCTCGAACTCTTGAATGTCCTTGCCTTGAACGGCGAAGAAGCTGTCGGACACGGCGAGTCTCTGTTCTTGTCGGAAGAAGGATAAGGACTCTGCGACAATGCAAAGCACTCTGGACCTGTCCTTCTCGGCGTCACCCGTGGTGAACTCGGGGCTCGACTTGGCCCACCAGCAGCCGGCGGTGTTGACGCGGAGGTGGTGGGTGGTTTTGAAGCCATCGATGGTGTACTTTGCTCGCTCGTCGCAGAAGATGCCGTCGCAGTTCATGGTGTTGAAGATGATGCGATCGGGCTCGCCGGCATGAAAGGTCATGATTTCGGGCTGGAACTTGCTCGGCAGGCCGTCGGTCTCGAACTTGGTCCAGGTCTCGCCGCGGTCCTCGGTTCGAAAGTGCGTCTTGGTGGGCGTCAGGATGTAGGCCCGGTTGCGTTGATGGGGATGCATGATGAGCTCGAGGGCCTGGCCATCGGGGACGGCCTCGACCCGTTTCCACGAGACGCCGGCGTCTGCAGAGCGCCAGACATTCTTGGTGCTCTTCTCCTGGAAGACGATGACGTCGCTGTCCTCAAAGTAGTGGATGTGGCGCGGCGGATTGCGGAACTGGGTAACGGCGAGGGTTGGCTGGTCTTTGGCGAAGACGGCCGTCCATACGAGGGACGACAGCAGCATGTGCCATGCGAGCACTGCCTTGTCAGCCGGCCTCATCGTGATGGAGGAGCGCCCGTCTGCGTCATGAAAAGCGGCGAGGGGGTCGCTACCGAGAAAGTGGGCGTGCCAGGATGCAGAAACAGCCGATGAGATGGGTGCAGGTCGGGCGGCGGCGACGGTCTGTCGGGACTGGGACGGATGAACGGGTGCGTCGTGGACATGTGTCTTTGTCGCACCGAGAAGGTTGAGCTGATGAAGCAAGCCAAGCTCGCCCCGCCGACGGCAAGGTAGTAGTGCATGGCGTCAGCGCTGGAGACTGTGGCTGTGCCGTGGCTGGAGAGAGTGGCTGACATGAGTGGCTGACAAGAGTGGCTGACAGGAGTGGCGGTGGAAGTGGCGGTGGAAGTGGCGGCGGAAGTGGCGGCCGGCCAGCGCACCTCCTCGAAACCTGCGCAGCGCGAACGGTACTGATTCCACCTGCCCTAGCGTGTAGCCAGACACGAGCAACGGGAGACGGACGGCGCAACCAACAACCACGTTGCTTCTGTGCTGGCGCCAACGATGGACCAGATGGGACGCGCTTGTCTTGGGTATACGCGGTACCTACCTCGTCCATGCATTGCCGTGCACACCTCCTACTTCGTACTTAGGTACCTAAGTACCTAGGTACCTACTTAGGTACCTAAGTAGGTACTTGCCTACTTCTCAGTTACGTACTTCTCCAAGTACCACAGTACCAGGTACGGACTTTAGACATGCACATGTCTCGTGTCCACGGCATGCAAGGAAAACTTGGAACACAACAAGGCCCCCAGCCTCTTCCTCGGTTCGCCTGTTCCTCTTCCTCTCCCGACTCTGAGCGACAAACGGCTCGTGTCGCGAGAGCGGGCACTTTTCAGACCAAGTACACACGGGGCTGCGCGGGAAATCCGCGACGCGCGTGAAACGCCCAAGTCGAAACTCGAGACCCGGTGCCTCCCGGATGCCATCGAGGCCCACGAGTCGCAGCTGGCTGATCCTTTCATTTGGGCGCACCGTGGACATGGATCGTTTGCTGCTGGATGCTGGATGCTGGATGCTGGATTCGCGAGGTGGAGCGGCCATGTGGGGCCCACACCGAGATTCGAGATTCCAGCGGCCACCCACGCCCATCCACGCCCATCCACGCCCATCCATCGCTGCGCTAGGCGACCCCGGCCCCTGTCCGCCCCTGTCCGTCCCCGTTGGCTTCCCCCCCTGGCCGGGTGCCTGAATTGTGGATGCCATGCGATGCTTGCTGGGCGCATCAACTGTTTGCCCACGGACCACATGAGGCTGCCAGACCAGATGAGACCAGACGAGACCAGATGGATGGATGGATGGATGGAATCCATCGACGTGCCCTCGACGCGGCGCCCAAAACACGCGTGTGGTCAATAATAAAAATAATAGCAATAATAAATAAATAAAAAGTCCGGGCTGGGCTGGTCTGCCCGTCTGCCCGTCTGCCCGTCTGCCCCGCGACGCTCGCCCGCACCATCTGCCCCAACCCAGTTGTCCAGCTTGCCTCTGCCCCGTCTCTGCAACAACCACCACCAGACAACCACCCAGACAGCAGACAGCAGCGGCGCAAGCAACAGCAGCAGCAGCAGCAGCAAACAACGACAACACATCAACACATCATCACCCACATCCACAACAGAGGCAGCATCACCATCGAATCAGCCCCACCGACCATCTCCGTCAGCCGTCTCTGCTGTTCGCTCTCTGTCTCTCTCTTTCTCTCTCTTTCTCTCTCTTTCTCTCTCTTTCTCTCTCTCTCTCCCCCCTCGTCCCCCTCCACCCCAAACACACCATGGCCTCCGTCTACAAGCAGTTCCTGGCCTCGCCCAGCTCCTCCTACCTGTCCGAAAAGGCATCGCTTCACTATGTCACCACCACGACATCCGTCTACGGCTCCACCGAGATCATCAAGCATCTCAACACCCTCCAGAAGCAGGTCAAGACCAAGAAGCAGGAGTTGCTGCACCTGGTCGATGGCCAGTCCGTCATCGCCGCCGAGATCGACACCACGCTCGAGTTCCAGACCAGTGGCGGTGCCTACCTGCCTGGCCTCGATGATAACTTCCTCTCGGATCGCGTCGCGCACCTCTCCATCGTAAGTGCTGGCTTGTGCGGTCCGGTCCGCCGAGCCGGGCAGACGCGTGTGGCACCTCGTACCTCGTTCCTCGTATCTCGTACCTCTAACCAAAGGCGCGGCGCAGATTCACATTGTGACTTTTGACGAAGCAGGCAAGATCCTGCAGGTCCGCCAACAATGGGACCAGGGCTCTCTGCTCAAGCAGGTCGACATCATCGGCAAATCTGGCCGCAACTGGCCCATCCGAGACAGCCGGGAGCAGCTCACGTTGATCCAGTCCTGCCTCAAATCCAGCGGCGTCGTCCCCAACACCACACCCGACAGCCACAACGACAAGGTTCTCCGAACACGCGGCAACTCCACCAACGCCATGCGCGACCCCCACGCCTCGCTCCAGCTCTTCGGCAACAGAGAGGAGCTCGAGGCCGCGCAAAACGTGACCGTTGTGTCGCCTTATGCGGGCAAGCAGCGCCGCGGAGAGCGTTCCTTCACCGACGTGCTCGGCGATGATCCTTCTGGCGAGCACTACCATGGCGGACACAACGGTCGCCACTCCACGGCGTCGCCGAGCAAGGCCGGGCAGGGCAAGAACGTCCAGCCCATGCGCATCTTCGACGGCCAGGAATATGTCGAGGAAGAGGACCAGACGGCGACGACCACGCAGAAAAAGTTTATTCGCCCCAACCCTCAAAAGTACAGCCACTTCGACTTGGTCGACGGGTCTGATCCCCAGGACAAGCCCAAGCCGGGCGTCGCACTGGAGAACCGGCCCAAGACGAAGCACGACAGCCAGTGGGACTTTGAGGACTTCAGCACCCCCAGCAAGCATCAGCCCACCAAGCAGTACCGAACCCAGGATCGTCAGTGGGACACCGAGGCGACCGGCAACGACGACGACGACGACAAGAACAAGCCGAACCATCAGGCCGGCAAGGGCCGACGCGACGCCGAAACACACTTTGAACTCCAGGACGACGGCGAGCGATTGCCGCACCAGGACCGGCCCAATACCCGCCCGCGCGGCTCCATGCACGGCGACAACATGGGCTTGTACAAGAACAAGCTGTTTGACCGCGCCGAGACCACTCCCGAAGCCCCCCGCGCCCTTGGCAACATTACGAACCTGGGTGGCCGCGGCAAGGATTTCGACCCTCACTTCGCCATGGCCGACGAGTCGCCCGCCCCCACGTCGTCGTCGCGGAACCCGCAAGTTCCCGACGGCCGCATGAAGGCCGTCAAGCAGATGGACGCCAACTGGTCGTCGTATGATCAGTCGCCCGCCGCCCAAAAGGAGAACAAACCCCGTGGCGAGGGCAGATTCCTCGACGACAACAAGATCAACATTGCCGGCGACGGCATGGGCGGCCGCAAGGGCACCAACCGCGACTGGCTCTACGGCGGCGCCGGCGACGACGAGACCCCCAAGCCCGCGTCACGAAAGACGAACCCCGTGAGTGCGCAGCGGACCCTGTGGGATTAGTGGAGGAGAGGAAGTCGAGGATGAACAAATGTAAACAAAAAAAACCAACACCACTACGCGGGGAGTCTTGGAGTTTTGGTCCTTGCGCCGCGGTGTTGCGCGAGGCGGTTGGCGCAACGGTTGACGACTTTGTATGCCTACAAGGCTCATGACTCATGAGAGCTGTTTCTTTGCTGCTGCTGCTGTCAGACTTTTCTTTTCTTTTTTTCTATTTTTTTTCTCCTTTTTTTCTTGTTTTTCGTCCCCGCTTTCTCTTCTTTCGTGTTGTTATTATTCGTTTTTACATGTATCTGCCGCTAGGTCCGAGGGGACGTTCTCAAGTCTGTAGTGTAGCCCGTGTAGAAAATCAAGTCGATTGATGCGCGTTTTTCCTTGCATGCGGGGAGAATAGGACGTGTATGTGTGCATAATATGAATTGTTACCATGTTGCGGGATCCGGAAAAGGGGCACGCAGGCCAAGGCGAATGAAGAGACCATAAGGGTTCTGAATAGAGCAAAACCATCATGACTTGAGATAGTTCTGCTAGCTTTGCTCTATTCAGAACCCTTGTGGTCTCTTCAATCGCCTTGGCTTGCGTGCCCCTTTTCCGGATCCCGCAACATGTATGCACGTGGTACATGGTAAGCGTATCGACAAGATATACACAACATGATACACATACATGGGGAAAAGAATCAAAGAAGAAAAAAAGAAGAAGAAGAAGAAGAAGAAAAACCACCATCTCATCTCAGCACATAAACTTGTAATACCTCTTCCATCGAGGCCAGGCCGCCCGCTCCTCCTCCTCCTGCGCAATCAGAACAGGCAGGTTGAAATCCCGCCGGCCCGTGTCAATGTCCATGTCGCGGATGCGCACGAGGCGGGTGCGGTAAAAGAGCTTGTGGCCGAGGTAAAAGGCAAAGATGATGGGGACGCCCATGAACTTGAGGAAAAAGTTTTGGGCGACGCGCGACGAGTCCATGTCCTGCCAGCCGATGGGGAAGGCGCCGACCCAGAACTGGGCCGTCAGGACGAGCACGTTGAGGGAGAGGCCGACGTAGGAGCCCACGACGCCGACCTGGCTCGTGTAGGCCATTTCGTCGAGGTGGCGGGCGTGGTGGGCCCAGGCGCGGCGGAAGCGGATGTGGCAGAGGCAGATGGAGGTCCAGGTGAAGACGGTGGAGAGGCCCGAGATGGCGAGAAGCCACTCGAGGACGATGGCCTGCTCGCGGAGGTCGGCGAGGAAGGAGAGGAGGCCCAGCAGGGCGGCGACGAGGATGGCGACGAGGGGGCGGCCGCGCCGGTCGACGTAGCCGAGCATCTTGGGGGCCTGGCGGAGGTTGGCCAGGGCGGCCAGCGTGCGCGAGGAACCAAAGACGGCCGAGTTGCCGACCGACAGGACGGCGACGAGGATGACGGCGTTCATGACGGACGGGAGGACCTCGATGCCGGCCTCCTCGATGGCGATGACAAAGGGGGACGCCTTGGCGCCCGAGTTGGCCTCCCCGGCAATGCCGTCGATGAGCCGCGGGTCGTCGTACCGGACCAGGAGCCCGACGAGCGTGAGCGCCACGATGTAGAAGAGCGTGATGCGCCAAAACACCTGCTTGATGGCCGTCGGGAGCGACTTGCGCGGGTTGGCCGTCTCGGCTGCCGCGAGACCGACGAGCTCGGTGCCCGTGAAGGCGAAGGCCGCCGTGACGAAGACGCTGCAGAGGCCCTTGAAGCCGTTGTTAAAGGCGCCAGGATCTTGCCAGTATTCGCCACCAATGTACCCGCCGTCTGGCGTTCCGCCGCAGTTGAGTACAATGCCGAGGAGTCTTGGTAAAAAAAAAGAAAGAAAGAAAGAAAAAAGACAAACCGAGGACAAAAGAGAGGTACATGTCAGCGTTGATTCACTTCATGTATTTGCACGCACTGATGAGTGAGAAGCTGGGAAAAAAAAAAACAAACAAAGGGGGTGGTCACGCCGTATCCCGCCAGGAGGAGCATCGCCAACATACATGAACCCGATCACGGCAATGACCTTGACGATGGAAAATGTAAACTCGGCCTCGCCGTAGCCCTTGACGCCAAACAGGTTGATGAAGATGATGATGACGAGAAAGAAGCTGACAAAGACGGCCTTGGGGAGCGTCTCACCCCAGTAGCTGATTGTCAAGGATGCAGCGACGATTTCGAGAGGCAGGACTGTAAGCCATTGGAGGGCGTAGCTAGCAAGCGGTTAGTCCGGGATGGTCAGGAAGGCGATGCCTATGAATTGGACGAGGTAAAACAGGGCGAAAAACGGAAGGAGAAGAAGAAGAAAAAAAAATAAAAAGAAAAAAAAAAACAGAGAAAAAAAAAGCAATCAAGACTCACTTCCATCCCAAGGCAAATCCCCAAGACGGATCAAGAAACCGCGTAGCCCACGCCGAAAACGACCCGGCAATGGGAAATATGACGGCCAACTCGCCCAAAGCCTGGCAGGTACAATACAGCATGACGCCAACGATGCTGAAGGCGATGAGCAACGACGCGGGCCCCCCCGAGTGCAGAGCCTTCCCCGAGGCCACAAACAGGCCCGTACCTGCAGGACCGGTCAGAAGGGGGGGAACAAGGCGGTGATGAAAAACAAACGTGCAAGTTGCCTAAAGAGGGAATATGGAAAGGAGCGAAAAAAAAAGTGAAGAAGACGAGAAGAAATCAAGTCACAACCTCATACTACGCACGTCTCATCAACTTTCTCAGACGTGTCTTTGTTCGTTTTGTTCGTCTTGATTATTACGTTTTTCCCCCGCTCATTCCGCCGACGGAGAAGGGAGAACCTACCTATGGAACCCCCTATCGCAATCATTTGCAGATGCCGCCCCTTGAGCTTCCGGGCCAGGCCCGTGTTGACAGACTCCAGCGCCGCCATGTGCAGGTCATAGTAATGGGGACCATGGCGCCGATTGCTCGTCCGGCTGTCCACCTGGCTGAGGTGATGGCTGGGGAAGAAGGAGAGGTTCTCGTCGCGCTTGAAGCTGTCGATGAAGCGGTGGAGGCGAGGCCGCGCCGGCTCGTCATCGTGGTACTCGGGCGCGCGCATGCTGTAGGAGCTGCCATGGGTGAAGGAGTCCTTGGTGAGAGGCGAGAAGTTGTTGAGCTCAATGTCTCGCGATGGCGCCATTTTTTTTTTTTTTTTTTTTTTTGGCCCCTGGCGAGAAGCGCGGGAGGAGCGCGCGCTTAGATCAAGTGGGGATCCGGGCCAGGGAAGAAAGAAAGACGACGACGGGACTCTTGTTCTCTTCCTTTTCTTTCTTTCTTTCTTTACTTCCTTCGTTTCTTGGTTCTTTTCTTTTTTTTTCTGAGATCCAGAGTCGGTGGTGCCGTGTCGTGTCCGGCTATCCGGTGCAGGAACAGAGAATACACGCCCGCACCGCAGGGTGGACGGCGTGCCCCTCTTGGCGGGTAATTTGATGGCAGGATAGAGAGGTGGCTATTGGGGGAGCTTGGGAGAGATCAAGCGGCTGAGTTGGGAGTGTTGTAGCCCGGATTTTTGATTTTTTTTGCATGCGGACTGGTGCTGGAGAGTCAGACGAGAGGGGGTTGTCAGGCTGCTTGCGGACCATTGCCCATGTTGGTCAAGGTGGTGGGTGGCTGGAGTGGTTCGTCGTATGGCGTGTATACAGGCGAGATGAAAAAAAAAAAAAAAAAAAAAAAAAAAAAAAGGATGAAAAGGATGAAAAAGAAAACGCAATAGGTGCAAGGAGCAATGGCCAGGACGGTGGAGTTGGCGTCGTGGTTGTGGTTTGGGGGGAAAAGGCGGGCGCCAGTTGGCGGTTGGCGGGCGGCTGGCGGTTGACGGTTGGCAGTTGGCAGATGTCATCCACGCGCTTGTTCCCATCTAACTCCACCTGGTTCCGATTCCCGAGTATTGGTGTCATGTCTCAAACGGCAGCTCGTGCTGGCTGCGTGTCAAAGACAGCGACGGCTCAATGGGTACTGGAATCGGCACGGTGGCGGCGGATGCAGGACGTCGACTGGTCAGTCCGAGGGGCGCGGGTGGGTCCAGTCAGACGGCTCTGCATGGTCAGCTGCGTGCGTGTGGGGCGTCCGGCTGGCCAGTGGCAGCAGGCAAGTGGCAGCAGGCAAGTGGCAGTCAGGCAAGTGGCAGTCAGGCAGCTGGCAACGCAAGGCGAGAGTACTCGCGCAAGACGGCCAGACACGAGAAACACGACCCAACGCATTTGGAGCCAGACTGGACTCAGACTCCATTGGCACTCGATTCACCAATCCTTCCTTTGTCCAACAAGCACCACCTGCTTGCATGCCATTGTTCCGACGCCGCGGCTCTCTCGTCGCATTCATCCTAACATGGCCTCCCGCCCGCATCCATTCATCCGCAGCCGCATCCGCATCTGCCTTGCCAGCGCCTCCCTTCCCAAAATCCGTATCACCACATGTGCGCCCTCAATCAATCGCCCCCCCCCCTCTCCGGCAACAATGCCAGCTTTACTCCCTCCCGTTATTGTCGTCAGCACGGCTCGCAACCCCCCCTGGGCTGGCGGATGGGATGCTCTCATTTGTCAGCCAGGTGCGGAAGCCATGGGATACCGCGCCACGTTCAACGGCAGCTTGCGTCCATGAATCGTGCAAAGATGATACGGAGAAGTGGGGGGGGGGGGGGGAGCGGCTGCTTTCCCTGGTCTTTTGGATCGCATTCGAAGCACCCACGAGGAATCGGTAGAGATGAGAATCAGCCTCAGCCATTGGCTGCAGACCGCCCCTACAAAGGCCGGAAGAGACGGCTACGCTGGAGGGGCGCGCCGAGTATTTGTCATGTCTGACGGTGACACCGAAGCAGATACCAAGGTACCACTCGACAAAGAAAAAGAAAAAGGGAGAAAAGGGAGAGAAAAAAAAAGAGAAAAAAAAGACCCTTTGCACAAAGAAAAATTGCTACCGCCCCGAATACTTTATAAAATAAGGCTCCCAACCCTCCCATTTTTTTGGCATCATATATGGTACATGATTGAGATGCCATGCCACTTCCCTCCATCATGTTCGTCTTGGATGCAGATTCCTTCGCCCCAATGCAAGCAGTCCTCTCCTTCGAGGTGCCTAGTCTACGCAGATGCCGAAACCGACGCCGATCCAGTTGCGCCAATGTTTCCATGCTCGTCCCGAGGCTTTCGCTTCCAGCCCGTTGAAAAGAGCTTGCCCAGGTCGAATCGCGGAAACGGATGGGCCTCGGTGTTGATGACGACTTTATCCAGTGGTAGCAGGTCGTTTGGCGAGAACAAAAGGTACAAGTATTTCAACGTCTCGGCCTATGTCATGGAATAAATGCGAGTTAGTTAGTCCCTCATGCGCGGTCTGAACAGATGTGAACATGGACATGTAGATGCGCGCCCTTTAGACGTACCAGCCAGAAGCTCTCCATATTGTCCCTGGGAACCGGCGGAATCGTGTTGGCATTGCTCAGGCTTGAGAATCCGCCCTCGTCCGCGACGGCCGTGTAATTGACAAACGACTTGAACATATCCCACCCCCACTCGCGGTATTTGACATCGCCCGTGATTCGCCACATGTAAAAGAGACTCTCCACGGTCTCGGGCCGCTGCAGGTTGTGCACGTCGTTGGAGTTGACATTGAAGTCCTGACGCCAGGTCGCCTGCGGGTCGGGATCGAAGTGTTCGGGCGGATGGTGAGGGGCGGATTCGGGAGGGGGAGGATCTGCAATCCGGAAGTACGTGATTTCGGCAGACAATCCCGTGGCCATGTACTTGTACATGCCCCAGCAGGTTTGCATCAGCTCGCGCGCGAGCGCCATGTCCTTTTCCTTGTTTGGATTCCAGCTGGGAAGCTTCCGCGCTTCCGCCTCGGTGAGACCACCCGTCGCGGCCAACGCGATTGTTCCCGGCATGAAGCATACCAAGTGGTCCATCTTGGGCGAGAGGGGCTCGTCCAAGCCCGTGGGTCGTTCTCCAATAATGGTGTAGCCTGAGGGCTCTGTGTAGGTGATGAGATGCTTGCGCACGCCCCCGAGAGCCTCATGCCACATTTGCTCGTATACCGGCTCCTGCTGATTCGTCTGGAGGTACTGCTTGATAAGGTACTCATAGTACGAATCACCCCGACTGCCCAGGCGGATGTTCGACCCCCGGAACTTTCCGCTCGTGGCGTAGATGTAGATGGGAACGAGACCATCCCGGGCGTTGTTGTCGTCCACCACTTGCATCACCTTTTCGACCTTATCCCAGAACTGCGTCTCTCCCGTGAGCTTGGCCAGGTACTTGAACTCGAGCTGCAGCGTGGTTGCTTCTGCTGTCGAGGACGCTCCCCCGTCCGCGTGAGATGGCAGTCCCTTCATCTTGCCAAGATTCACGCTGGCATATGGGACACCAGAGTCGGTCTCGAATGCGGCCAGCAGCCGGTCCGCCAGATCTTTGGCCTTTTCGAGGTAGAGATCCTCGCCGGACGCACCCGCATCGTCTTCGCTCAATGGCGCGAGTTGAGGATATTCGGTCGACAGGTAGTGGGCCGAGAGAAGACCGCCAAGCATGCGAATCGTCGTCTCGAACGTGTTCACATCTTGGTCTTGGTCCCATGTCAGCGAGTTCGTCAGCCATTGACGGGCGTGTTGCACTCGGGATGTCAGATTCATGAGCATCATGGTATCCAGGGCGTCAATGATGATCCAGCCCAGTCCTTTGGGAGCCATGTTCTGGCCAGTTTTGGAGATCGGCCGGTATTCGTCATAGCCTACCGTGAAAACAAAACAGAATGGTCAGCGATGGGTTCCGCACGGAAAATGCTTTGGCAGAGTCGTACACACGTACCCCAGGCATACCGTGCATAGCTATCCCAGCTCAGCTCGAAGGCTTCGACGACGCTCCTGCGCCGTTCGTTCCAGTCCGACGTGCTGCTGGCTCGAGACATGCCCAGCCAGGACCACGTAGACGTGTTGGACCGGGACACGCGCTTCTCATGACGTCCACCAATGACACCTGTCAAGTATAGAAACGTCAACAGCCCCAGTGTCAAGGCACCGATGAGCTTCTTTCTGCACCACCACCTTCTCCTCGAGGATCCATACGGCTTGTCCTTGTACATTGGCAGCTCGCCGTCGTCGAAATAGCCCGAGACTTTGCTCTGTACGCCGCCCAGAATTCCTCCCCCGGGAGCACCTCTACTTCGCGCGAGACTCGCCCATGCCTTGTCCTCTAGGGTCCGATGCGGCGCTGCAAAGTTGGGAACATTCTTAGGGATGTTAAATGACATGTCCAGGGCAGTCGAGCCGACATGCGCGGCCGTGTCCTTGAGGTTTTGGATCTTTTGAAATGCCGTAGCTTTGAAGACGTTCTTCCGGTGAATATCGAACGGATCGCGGATCATCGGACCGGCAGCTTCATATCATGGCAGTTGTAGATGGAAAGGCCAGGCGAGGTATGCTGGATGAAGACGATGCAACCATGTGGAAGATGACAAGAAGGGGGGGAAGGAGAGGAATTGGCGGGAAATGAAGGACCGAGACTTGTTCTTGTTCTTGCTCTTGTTCTTTTTCTTTTTCTTTTTTTTTCTTTTTTTTTTGTACTTAGAGCGGCTGGTATCTAGAGTCTCAGACTCTAGCCATGCAGTTGACAGGATCGGAATGGTGTTCGAAGCGGAGGACGAACCAGAGCCTAGGAAACAACAACATGAAGACTCCCAGGAGACGACATGAGTGTCATGGCCGGGAGCAGTTGAGGATAGATGGAGGGACCAAAGCAAGGAGCTCGCGGCCAGATCCATCAAGGGGCGGCCCCCGCCCGCTAGTACGGTGGGCCGCAAGTAGCTCCGAAACGCTCTACACCAAAATTGTATGGCAAACTGTTCGGAATTACCTAGCCTTGCTGCGAGCATGGGCCCCACAAGGCACCAGATGTATCTCTACGGCGCGTTGCCATTGGTGGCTCGCGGGTCACACTAACTTCACGCCGACTTCACAGCTTCACACTGACTTCAAGGTTCGCACTTGCTGCTGGTTCTGCTCGCCTTGGAGCCGTTTTGCGTTTGAACATGGCTGGGAACCCTTTTCCACCGCCGACGAGCACAAATGTGGTGTCATTGGAAAAGCATCCGAATCGGTTCAATGCCATGTCCGGCATCCCGTTTGCCCTGCCGTCGCTATCCCCATTGCGCATGAAACCGCCGGTTCGTCCAACGAAACGCAGCCGCTCCAAGAGTTCTACTTGAATACTGACCCCAATCCCAATGGGTCTGCATCAAGTGCCTTTTTACGATACTGAAGCTAACGCTAATGCTTATCTAGTGCCTGTGAAGCTTCGATACGCCGCCGATGATACAACCAGAACGCTACCCCGAATACCTCTAGAACGACCAAGACGGCAGCGGCGTCTATACTCACCATATTGTACCCTGTCAAGGCCATCCCAAGTAGCAGGTTCACGCAGCCGGCCACCATGTCCGTCCTCCCCAACCACATATGGGCGTACGACACCCAGGTCCGGGTTCGGATGCGCACAAAGATGACGTGGTGCCACCACCCGAGGATGATTTGCAACAGAACGAATCCCACAACCATTCCGCCCAGCCACTGGTGGGCGATGAACATGGCCTCAGCAGCTGATGAGCTCTCATCGTGACGCTTGCCATGGCTGTGGCTGTGACTGTGCGCTCCCGTCGCTGCGTGCCCACGACTGCTTCTATGCCCGTGTGCTCTTACGACCACGACGCCCAGCGCAGCTCCCACGAGGACGCACGTCGCCGCCAACCCCTGCAGCATCCAGTGATACGTAAAGGCGCGGTGCGAGCCGCCTCTCATCGTCAAGACGCCGGCGGGGAAAAGAAGCAAGAAGCTGCTTGCCATGAGGAGGCCATGGGCGCGTAGCACGGGCGGGGTGGCTGAAAAAAGCTTGTGCCATGTCTCGCTCGCCGAGCTTGTGATACCGGCGATTCCCATGGCTGTGAGTGTGTCCGAGGCGCCCACCGCGACGACGTTGGGCCGCAGCGGCGGGAAGGAAGGGAGGTAGTCGCCGGGTTGGGTGAGTGACCGGCCCATGTCCATGTAGAACCGGCCCCAGCCGCTGCCGCCTCCGCTGCCGGCCCGGTGCATGTCGAGCTCGGCATCGAAGCTGAAGACGCCAAACTGCTGCTGATCGTTCCACGCCCATATCCATGGCTGAGATGCGGACGTCGGCGAAATGGGCGTCCCGGGCCAGAGCTCGCACGAATAGCACACGAGTGAGAAGCGCGCCGACTGCGGCCGGTAGCTGGCGGAGAGGGCATACTGCTCGTGACCGGCGGACGGAGTCGTTTGCATCCACTGCGCCTGCAGCACTCGCAGATCCGCGCCGCCCATGTCGGCCCTCGAGACGAGGCGCGGCGGCCGGTGATGGTCATTTCCCTGGACGGTGCGGATGCTCAGAACTGGTGCGTGGCCACGATCGCCCGGATCCCCGTAGACGATGAACATGAGGGCACCGGCCATGAGCGAACCTGCTCCGACGGCCGACCAGCCGAGTTCCGAGTCGCGCGTCACGGCAAGACTGAGGTACATGTCGTGCTTGCTGGTGGACGAGTTGCGGTGTGTAGAGATTCCGAGACAAAAGTCTACTTGGCCTGCCTCGTGGCCGAACCGACAATACTGCACGGGTTCCGCCCGACCGAGCGTGCTGGCGGCCAGCACGACGGCAAGTGCTGACGACCCAAGTCGAGTCGCCAGCTTCATGACGTGAGTGTGTGTTGCTTCGACTTGACTGGTGATTTCGCTGGTTTGCAAGGAACGGTTCGTGGGCGTCTGACCGGTCCGAAACCAAGATAGAGGCCAGGGTCAAGGGAAACGCCAGCCCAAGGTAGAAAAGGAAAGAAGAGAAAAAGAACAGAGGAGAAAAAAAAGAAATAAAGCAAGTGAAAAGGGAAGAGAAGGAAAACGGAAAAAGAAGGGAAAATCGAGAAAGAGAGAAAGGAAAAGAACGGAGAAAAAGAAAGCGGCTGGAATGGTCGCAATACCATGACACGATCTCGACTGTCGAAAGGCGGCGAAGAATAATTGCCCGGCGCGGGGAAATAAGCCATGCCCCGGACAGCATTGCAACCTTTGGTCTTTGCGGCAGGGGATTGCGTCGCTGCATGGATGGTTTGGCATTTATGCACTGATGCCGGCACTGGTGACATTGCATGAGCGACAACGACGCATATGCATCGTGGAGTGACTGCGCAGGGCGAATAGATGACTTGCATCACGTTCGGCCGCGGGCTCGCGACATGTGATGAATTGGAAAGAAAAGAAGTGAAAACAATAAAAAAAAAAGAAGAAGAAAAGAAGAAAGAAGAAGAAGAATAGAGGAGAGGAGAACAACGCGACAGAGGAGAGGAACTGGACAGTCGGGGAAACCGGACGCGCGAAAACAAATTGCATCATCTCCTGCTCCAAGACGTACCACTCTCAGTCTGCCAGACACATGAGCGGGCATGCTCAGCAGACTACAGCAACGGCTCTTTACGGCCCATCAGCGCCATCAGTGCCATCACAGTCATCAGCCCTGGGTCGCCATGAGGACAGCTCTTGGTCTCTCCCTTCTCTGGCTGCCGCTCAGCGCAGCCATTGCCAGCACAGGCAACGAGCCAGGCCACGGCCACGGCCATTACCAGCTCAAGAGCTCCATGGCCAGGGCGCCCCCGGAATGGGAACGACAACATCGCGCGCATCCGGGTCAAGTCGTCGATGTGGCTATTGGCCTCGCACAGCCCGGCTTCGCGGCGGTCGAGGAAAAGCTACTCCAAGGTGCGCATGTCACTCTTGCCCTCCTTCCCAAGAGAGAGCCCCATGTGGCATGATGGCGGATTCCATGTATGGAACGGAACAGCACTGAGACGTTTTCTAGTCTCGTCCCCGCAGCACGCAAACTACGGCAGGCACCTCTCGTCTCGCGAGGTCCAGGAGCTGCTGCGGCCGGCGCCGGAGTCGGTACGCGCCGTCCGGCAATGGCTCGCCGAGCTGGAACCGCTCCGGGATGCCGCCATGACGGCGTCGGCTACGGGTGACTGGCTGGAGCTGACGATGCCCGTTGGGTGTCTGGAGAAGCTGCTGCGGACGGAGTACTGGGTCTTCAAGCACGCGGCGTCCGGAGCGTTTGCCATCCGCTCGCTCGCATGGTCCCTGCCTACGCATCTCGCAGACATGATTGAGGTGGTGACGCCCAGCAACGTCTTCCTGGGACCCACGCCGCAGCTCAAGTACGGCGCGCCCCCGCCGGCCTGGGAGATGGAGGGCCGGCTGCCCACGCACGACGAGCTCGTGCAAGAAGACCGGCTCGACCGGGGCCGTCTGGAGGTGCCGTCGCAGGACGGGCTGTCTGCGGACCCCACGGCGGCCGAGGCGTGCAACCGGCTGGCCATCTCGCCGCTGTGCCTGCGCGTGCTGTACGGAACATGGGGATACACGCCGCGGGGCCGGGCACCGGCGGCGTCGTCGTCGTCGTCCTCCTCCTCCTCTCGGGCCGCCCGCACCCACTCGATCGGCATCGTCAACTTCCTCGGCGAGGTGGCCAACCGCTCCGACGTGGCGCTGTACCTCGCGCGGTACCGTCCCGACGCAGCGGCGGCGCACGCCGAGACCGACTTCGCGGTCGAGCTGGTCCACGGCGGCGACGACCAGCAGACGCGCAACACGCCGGAGCAAATGGCGCGCAAGAAGGGCTACGAGGGCGCCCTCGACGCGCAGACGGTCCTCGGCATCAGCTGGCCCGCGCCGCTCGTCACGTACAACGTCGGGGGCACGCCGCCGTTCCGGCCGCTCAGCATGCACACCAACAACACCAACGAGCCGTACCTCGCGTGGCTGCGGCACATGCGCGGCGTCGAGCACCCGCCGGCGGTGATTTCCATCTCGTACGCCGAGGACGAGAAGCTGGTCCCGCCCGAGTACGCGCGGCGGGTGTGCGCCGAGTTTGCGCAGCTGGGCTTGCGCGGCGTATCGGTCCTCGTGGCCAGCGGCGACTGGGGCGTCGGCCGCGACGAGCAGTGCGTCAGCGCCGACGAGGAGCGACGCCGCTTCATGCCCAGCTTCCCGGCCAGCTGTCCCTACGTGACTGCCGTGGGCGCGACGCGGCTCATCCCGCGGGGGCGCGACGCGAAGCCGGGGACGGGACAGGAACCTGAGGGGGAGATGATGGAGACGGTGGCCTTTGACGCGCGCAGCCGCTACGCGTCGGGGGGCGGCTTCAGCGACGTGTTTGCGCAGCCGAGGTACCAGCGCGACGCCGTCGCCGCGTACCTCGCCGGCGCCGACGCCGACGCAGAGAGCTACGACGGCCTGTTTGACCGGGGCGGACGCGCGTACCCGGACATGTCGGCCGCGGGCTACCACTTCTCTGTCCTCTGGGACGCCGTCGCCCACCTGCAGGACGGCACGAGCGCGTCGACACCCACGATGGCCAACGACGCG